>JAGSMP010000210.1:0-122500 GCA_029286625.1 Parnassius orleans | reverse complement strand
AAATATATTACATAAAGAAATCGAAAACATATATGAGCGCACAAATAGATTGAGTTATCTAAACATGTTAACAGTGCATGGAATGCTTCCAGGACATACACTGCCAATGAGGAAAAAAACATGCTTAGACAATTTCTTTTTAAAATTAAACAATAGCAAAACTGCCTCATGTGCCGTTTTCAATACTACTATAACAGATCATCACATGATTTTTCTTAAACTATCGCAAGTAGCAAATGTAGAGAGCAATCCTAAAACTAAGTCAACTATTGACTTTGAGCAAGCATTTAACCTGCTAAATACTAAAAATTTATTAGATTTGACTTCATATAGCGATCCTCATTCTGTGGCTGAATATTTGATAAATAACATAAGAGATTGCATAGTAAAAAGTACCATAATAACCTTAAATCCGCGAAAAAATCGTACCATAAATCCCTGGATAACATTAGGTGTATTGCGATGCATAAAAATAGAAAAAGGTATGCAATAACTTATAAGAGGTATAGAAACTACTGTAAAAATCTTGTTAAAAAACTTAAACGTTAATATAATAAAGATCAATTGGCAGCTGCTGGTAAAAATCCCAAAACTTTATGGAAAACAATTAATACAGTAACACATCGAAAACTAAACAACTCCCAAAGCTTAGGATTATTAAAATAAAGTCTTCACCCTATGATTCAGTTAATAACATTAATAACTATTTTGCTACTATTGGACAAACTTTAGCTGAAAAAATTCTTTTAGATAGAAATATTGTACATAATATAGAGGTCACGTACAACATAACCCCACAAGTATCATTTTTTGTGCTTCAAGAAACTGACCCTACCGAGGTTCATTCTATTTTAATGGATTTAAAATCTGACAGTGTTCCCGGATGAGACAGTATACCAACTAAATTTCTTAAGCTAACCAGTTCTATTGTAGTTCCAGTTATTTCACACTTGGCTAATCTGTGTTTCAGGCAGGGTGTTATACCGGCATCACTTAAGCAAGCAATTGTAACGCCTGTATTTAAGACTGGTGACAGAGAAAATACATGTAATTATAGGCCAATTTCTGTTCTACCTGTTATTTCTAAAATAATAGAAAAAATATAAATAAACGCTTAATAGATTACTTAAAAACATTTAACATCCTGTCTGAATCACATTTTGATTTTAGACAGGGACTATCTACTGAAGATTCTGTTTCCGCCTTAACTACTCACATTACTAAAAATATAGATCATGGTAGATAGTGTCTAGCGGTTTTTTTAGACCTAAAAAAAGCGTTAGATACTGCCTCTCACTCTATTCTTATTCGTACGCTAGAAAACATAGGTATAAGAGAAGTTTCACTCTTTGTTAGCTTAGTAGTTAGAAAATATGTTAGTGAAGAGGCTAATATAACTTATGGAGTTCCACAAGGTAGTGTTTTTGCTCCAACGCTGTTTTTGATTTATATTAACAACCTTTCTAAAATGAAACTCGATCATGGGGGCATATTTTCTTACGCGGACGACACTGCTGTTGTTTTCACTGGTGAAACATTAGAGGATGTACGCATTACTGCAGAAGAAGGTCTTGCTAAAATTGCAAGATGGATGAACTTACATCTCCTATCACTGAATACCCTAAAAACATACTACATATGTTTTTCTATTTATAATAATTCTCAACCCGATACAAACTTTCAGATAAAAATTCATAACTGTAGTTATGCTAATAACTGTTCATGTAGTCCAATTACAAAAGTTACAAAAACCAAATACCTAGGCGTAATGGTAAATCAACGGCTCACTTGGCATGCACATTTAGAGTTAGTTATGGATAGAATCCGAAAGCTCATATGGATATTCAAATCACTGAGACACATTGTAAATAGGCGCCTTTTAAATCAAATTTATAATTCACTGGTACAACCTGTAATTGTATACTGTATACCAATATGGGGTGGGGCCGCGAAAACCAAATTTCTGGAGTTGGAAAGAGTTCAAAGATCCATGCTAAGGGTTATGTTTTTTAAAAGTTATAAATATCCAACAGAATATTTGTATTTAATTTGTAACAACCTAACAGTAAGTAAATTGTACATATTGCATACAATTTTAAAATTACATAAAACCTTACCACACAACTCAAAATTTACTAAATAAAAGGTTGGTAAGACAGCGATTCGTAGAACAGATGGTCGGCATTTATGCAGCGTTAGTCAAATAGGCTTTTTACAATTGTTAACGATAATAGAAAACTATAAAAACGTTCGGAAATCATTCACGTTCATTTTTATAGTTTTCTACTAGTTTTAACGATTGTAAAAAGTCAACTTGGCTAACCCCGCGGGCCCATGTCATTAAACGCGACGCGACAGCGATAAAACGATTCTTCGACATAAAAGTCTCGACAAATCGATTTTTCGTCGCATTGGTATTTATCGTGCAAAATACTTGCAGTCATAAATACTTTTTATATGTTGGATTGCTCTAAAATCGTTCTTTTTCGTTATTTACGGTAGACATAGTATGGTAAACATGTGGTAAAATTAAAAATTTTGTACAACCGACTTTAATATAAATAAAATGAAAACATCATCAATGTAGTCGAAGTCAATTAATACGCATTATTAAGAATAACTCAAAAATTACTCGTTAGATCTTGATCCAATTTACATGGGACCACATGAAAGGCACCAGCTTTCAAATAAAAAAGAATCATCAAAATAGGTTCACCTAGAGAAAAGTTCTGAGGTAACACACATAAAAAAATACAGTCGAATTAAGTACTTTCTCCTTTTTTTGAAGTCGGTTAAAATTTAAGGCCTGGTGGCACTGGTATGGGCGTATGTGTAATTTATACATATAAAATACACTCAAGATACAGGAAAAATTCCTAATGTGAGGATAACATTTAAAAATATACATTCGCCTGTAGGTGATGATGACGTAATATGTAAGAAGCGTCGCATATCATGCTCATAATATAACGACAAATAAAAAGATTACGCAGTGGTGACATCAGTAACACCTCGACAAAGCAAACCTTGTTGCACGTAGTGGAGCCACGCTACGGCTATATTATGGTTGTAGCACGATTGGATCGGCTCAAAAAGGAAATGATAACGCTCACACAGAATACCAGTGTAAAATAGCAGCTTAAAGCTGCTGTGACAATGCATCTGCACTTTGATTCATATTCTAGGATAGACGAAGATGTCTATGGGCCTCAGCGTCTTCTTACCATCAGGTGGACTATGTGTTTATCACCATTATTCTATAAAAGAAAGTTGCATCGCTATTCGCTACCATACCAACTCATGGGTAAAGTGCTTTAAATGTGGTTTTTATATAGCTAATTTTATATATCAATCGTACACCTTTGTGAAACAGTACGTTACGTAATGTAATGCAATGGATTTTACTTCGTTAAATGAAGTTTTTGCTTAACAATGTTAAATAATAAATGTTTAGAACTCATTTGAACACTTTCATAGTAAAACAGCCCTTTTCGCCACATGAGTGTAGTTAGGAATGAGACGACTATAAGAAAGGCCATAAATAGGTATCTCATGTATTATGTGAGATGTAAAAAGGCATCGGGTAGTAGCGCCAAAGGTGCGAGTCATTTGGTATTACGACTATAGCGATCACAATAACAGTTTGTTTCGTATACGGAAGTGGCTTTATATCCAGCGTGGATTGTTATAGGCTTATAAGGAAGAAGAAGAAAAACCAAACCTAACCTTTGACAAAGCAAAGCAGACAATCGTTTTTTGGCTTACTAGAATTTTAATGACCCACAATGGTATTATACAAAAAAAGATACCTATTTATTATTGTAAATAGCATAAAGATTTTATGAAAATCTAAACGGAATCAAGAAATCTGAAAATAAAAAGAATTGTTTTGATATTTGTGTTGAGGTCATTGGTTCTGATAATGTAATATTAAAAAAAATTGTAGTAGAGATGTGCCAACTCGGAAAAAACTCTACTCGAGTTATCTTGAGTTGAAATTCACGTAACTCGAATTGTACTCGAGTTACGCAACTCGAATTGGCGGAACGAAGCTGTGTCAGTTTGTCATAAATTACTTTTATATTTGTTCTTCCATCCAACACAATTATTATTACTAAACTTAATAGGTGGTTATATTTAAATAAAACTAGTTTTACGGATTTTTTCGCGTATATTAACTTATTTTATATTCCCGACGTTTCAGTACTTTACAGCACCATGGTCACGAGGGGACTGAGGTATTTGACGTCCCAATGTCATAGTTAACCACGGTTACCTCCAGATTAAAATTATTAATTTTTGTTCCGATCTACGCAGTATGAACACAGTATCTTGAAGTCTTGCAGTTGTATGCAGGTTGGGATTTAATTTTTTATTATAGGATCCCAAGCAGATGGTAGCACTAACCATCTTCTATTGAAATTAGGATGTTTTTGATTTCAATAGCCTCGCGAATCATCCTTGGAAGGAATCGGTGTTCTTTAGCGAGTTTGTGGTCTATCAAATCTAATGTTGTGCAGGGGCGATCCTGTACATGTTCACAGACTGCAGACTTCCCGGAGCGTCGATTCTTCACATCAGCTATGTGTTCTTTAACGCGGGTTTTATTGATCTTTTAGTTTGTCCTATATAAGAGACCACATTCACAATCAAGCTTGTACACTCCTGCATCTTGCAGAGGACATTATAACTGATGGTAAAACTGACTAATCTTCTTCGGCGGCTTAGTATGTTTTAATAGAAGCACGCTTCAGGATGTAGCCAATCTTGTCAGTGACACCTCTGACATATGGCAGTACAGCAGCACTCGCTCGACTGTGGCCAGCCACTCGTTCACTGTGACGTGGGCGCGGAACCCGAAGCTTATTGTCGTGCAAAACTTGCTTGACGTGTTGGAGCTCGGCGGCCAGGTGTTTACTGTCACAGATCCTCGTGCTCTCTGAAACAAAGATTTACCCACGGTTAACTGTGAAGGATGGTGATGAGAGTCACCGTTTAAATATCTATCTGTATGGGTCTTTTTTCTATACACAGTGTGGCTCAAGGTGTTATCAGGATTCCGAATCACTAACACATCTAGAAAAGCTAAAGAGTTGTTTGCCTCTAACTCCATTGTGAATTGAATTTTAGAATTTATGGAGTTAAGATGGTCTAAAAATGCAGTTACTTTATCTAAAGGTAGAATTGTGAAAGTGTCGTCTACGTACCGCTTGTAGAATCTTGGATTTACGGGAGAAGTAAGTAGGCTTTCTCCTCAAAGTCTTCCATGAATATATCGGCGACAATGGGAGATACAGGTGAGCCCATCGCCACTCCATCTACTTGCTTGTAGAACTCTTCCACAATAGGTAGCCAGATGTAAGGCATTGTCTAAGTAGTGCTGCATATTCTATGGGCATGTTGTTTTCTCCAGCCTCTAGTTACAATCGAGATGCAGTCTTCAACAGGTAAGCATGTGAACAGAGACTGCACATCAAAACTGACCATAGTTTCATTGTCTCAGATGTAGGTCTCTTAATCCGCTGACAAAATGGTAGGGAATCCTTGTGTGTGTTTGTATGTCCCTGAGCGGTGAGTATTTTCAGTGTTGAGCCAATCTGTAAGTTGGTGAATCGATTTGCTAACTATGGGACGTAGGAGCATTGGGCTTGTGTATTTTGGTAACCCATACAACTTCGGTGGTTTGGCACACGTAGGTATTATCGATTTTACGTCCAGATTTAATTTTCGGTGTTTCATGAGATCACTAGTTGTTTTAAGTGTGTTATTTGTTGGTCGTTTTAACCTTTTATAAGTGCTTGAATCCGATAGAAGTTCTTGTATTTAAAATTATAACTGACGTATCCATGACTACCGTGGCATTTCCTTATTCGCGGAGAATCGTGAGTTCTGGTTTATTGCGTAGGTTATTCAACGCTTTATATTCGTCCTTAGGTAGATCTGTTTCGGCGCTGAACTTCGACGTAACATAGACGATATGTCTTGATGTATCGCTTCCAAATCTTCCTTTTGCATATTATTTTAAATAAACAGTCCTCGACACTGCAGATAATTTCGTAATAATGGTAATTTTTAGGTGTTATGGCGAAATTAAGGCCTTTCTTGATAATACTCTAATTGTTGCATCATCCAGAGTTTGTTTTGACAGATTATAGACCGCGTTTGGTCTATGATCTCGTGTTTAGGTCAACGGTTGTGCTTTCTGCTCCTCACGTTGACACAGATATTTGACATTTAATTTGGTCGTTAATTTTGATATTTTACTATATGTTTGTTTTGCATTCGTTATATTTATTAATTTCTCGTTTATTTAACGTTTCGATGCAAACATTATAATCAAATGTCGTTAAGACTGCCTTTAACTCACTGGATCGACAATGGGATTTGTTTATGTCATGTAGATCGGAGCGTTTTTGTTGGATTACCGTTCGTAACAACTTTTTACTTGCCTGATTTAAGATCTTAGCGCTTCCTCGAATGTCCTTTTAGTGATATTTTGACACACGTAGGAATGAGATTATGGTCTCAGCACTTCAAGAAATTTAAGGCTGTTAGATATCTTGCCTTGGTCATGAGATCTTCTAATCGGCGAATTTTATTTGCAATTACCAGTCCGTACTGGTTTACATAATGATTTCATACTATGCTGAATACTACACATTTAAATAAAACTATTTTACGGATTTTTCGGTATATTAACTTATTTTATATTCTGACGTTTGAGTACTTACGAATATGCAGCACTACTTCTTAGACAATGCCTTACATCTGGCTACCTATTGTGGAAGGAGGAGTCTACAAGCAAGTAGATGGAGTGGCGATGGGCTCACCTGTATCTCCCATTGTCGCCGATATATTCATGGAAGACTTTGAGGAGAAAGCCCTACTTACTTCCTGTAAATCCAAGATTCTACAAGCGGTACGTAGACGACACTTTCACAATTCTACCTTTAGATAAAGTAACTGCATTTTTAGACCATCTAACTCCATAAATTTAAAATTCAATTCACAATGGAGTTAGAGGCAAACAACTCTTTAGCTTTTCTAGATGTGTTAGTGATTCGGAATCCTGATAACACCTTGAGCCACACTGTGTAGAAAAAGACCCATACAGATAGATATTTAAACGGTGACTCATCACCATCCTTCACAGTTAGCTACCGTGGGTAAATCTTTGTTTCAGAGAGACGAGGGATCTGTGACAGTAAACACCTGGCCGCCGAGCTCCAACACGTCAAGCAAGTTTTCCAATTTGACAATGAGCTTCGGGTCCCGCGCCTACGTCACAGTGAACGAGTGAAGCCGGCTACAGTCGAGCGAGTGCCTGCTGTACTGCCATATGTCAGAGGTGTCACTGACAAAATTGGCTACATCCTGAAGCGTGCTTCTATTAAAACATACTGCCGCCGAAGAAGATTAGTCAGTTTTACCATCAGTTATGTAATGTCCCTCTGCAAGATGCAGGTATACAAGCTTGATTGTGAATGTGGTCTCTTATATAGGACAAACTAAAAAGATCAATAAAACCCGCGTTAAAGAACACATAGCTGATGTGAAGAATCGACGCTCCGGGAAGTCTGCAGTCTGTGAACATGTACAGGATCGCCCCTGTCACTACATTAGATTTGATAGACCACAAACTCGCTAAAGAACACCGATTCCTTCCAAGGATGATTCGCGAGGCTATTGAAATCAAAAACATCCTAATTTCAATAGAGAAGATGGTTGGTGTTACCATCTGCTTGGGATCCTATAATTAATAAAATTAAATCCCAACCCAAGCATACAACTGCAAGACTTCAAGATACTGTAAGTTCATACTGTAGATCGGAACAAAATTAATAATTTTAATCTGGAGGTAAACGGTTAACTATGACATTGGGTCAAATACCTCAGTCCCCGTGACCATGGGTGCTAAAGTACTCGAAACGTCGGGAATATAAAATAAGTTAATATACGCGAAAAATCCGTAAAACTAGTTTTATTTAAATGTGTAGTGTTCTGCGTAAATATAAGAAATCATTAGGTGGTTATATATTTTTGGTTGGCGTATAGACAATCTTCATAATATAATATCACTCTAACTTTATGACGTAGATATTAATGTTATTATTAATTTAAATATCACACTTTACTATCACAAATTATACTTAATCAGTTTATTGATATTACATAATATATCAATAAATTACTCGAATTAGTAAGTCGGTTCATCACTAAATTGTAGACAGACAGTACATTGACCGTAAGATGCCGTAAGATAGAATAAAATTTTGTGACTTGAGTCACTCGGGTTAATTTATCATGTCACTCTAGTTGTACTCGAGTTTTTGAGTTATTCGAATTAATTATTTACAGTCCCTGCATCGATTGAAGTTTATCACTCGAGTTGAGAATAGCGAGTACCCTTATTTAATAACTAATATGTGGCAATATGAAATAAAATACAAATATTTATTCTTTACTTATTTGTAGTATTTCCATGTTTTTTTTTTCATGTCTGTAGTATTTCAAAATCTATTAACTGCTTTTTACATATCTTATAAATCGCTTCCATCAAGATTGACTGACGATTTTTGTTTTGTTGTTTCATTGTTATCACTCATACTTTAAACAAACAAGTATATTTAAATGACCTTTTATGTTATGCACTACTTATACGAAGTAACAAAAAATAAACAATAATGATATTATAAATCAAATAAGTTCATATTTGTTTACAACATGCCAGATGCATGTTTGAATATGGATGTAACTAGTGACGTTACCCGCGGTGCCTTATACTACAAGTGAGTTAGTGAACTGACGTCTATCTAGCGCTCTCCGAATCTACACGGTGCGCCGAGTTGACTCGGTAACTCGAGTCTAGTTTCTGTGATGTTAATGCTGTTAGCCTATGCGGCTCTTACTGCTTACAGCTCCAACGGACTCAGGGCTGGCGGCCTGAAAGGCTGCGGACTGTAAAAAAAAGGGGGGGAGGGATTATTTATTTTAGTGCAACGTTGCAAATGTGACGTTGCACTAAAATCGATAATCTTGGGGTGGAAAATATTGTGTTCAGTGATTACGTCAACATCAAATACTTTTAGATACCGCCGAAAACCACATAACATGACATGGGTGAGTTATCTAACTGCCGCCTGAGCAAGGGTGGCGGGCCCCGGCTCTGATGGCTAATTCGGGTCGTTCGATATTCTGGGCGATGAGGATCGCCCAGGAACGCGGGTGTACGGTACGTACGCGGTGTGGAGGGGTGTGCGGCACGTCTGTCTGCGGACTCGATGCGTCCCATCCGTTGTCCTAACTGTGCTTGTGACACTAGGTGTGTGTGTAGTGTTGGTGTGTGATGGCCCGGCGATATTTAGGTCGACGGAGTCTAACAGAGTTATTCGGAGTCTAACGGAGGTAAACCAGTGAAAATAAGAAATCAGACAACTTTTACATAGTCAAATATTGTTGATATAAATGCATAATTACTATTTCTGTATTTGATCATCTGGAGCTGATTAATGGTGTATATTTTATAATCATTTCCTATTTATTTAACATATAGGCAGAGACAACAAAATACGAAGTATAGTATATATATAGTCTTTTTTTATATACAAGAGGGGGCAAACAAGCATGCGGCTCACCTGATGGTAAGTGACTACCGCCCCCATGAACAATCGCAACTCCAGGGGAATTGCAGGTGCGTTGTCGGCCTTTTAGAAAGGAGTAAGCTCTTTTCTTGAAGGTCCTTAAGTCGTATCGGTCCGGAAAAATCGCCGGTGGTAAACAATTCCACAGAGAAGTTGTACAAGGAAGAAAACTCCTAGTAAAACGCACAGTGGTGGACCGCCAAGCATCCAGATGGTGAGGATGGTATCGTAAATTTTGACGCGATGTGCGTTCGTGAAATTTGACGGCTGGAATTAATCCGAACAATTCCTCAGAGTACTCCCCGTGGTAGATTCGGTAGAAAATGCAAAGGGATGCAACATCCCTACGCAGCGCTAGTGAATCGAGCCGATCAGAAAGAACTCGGTCGTCGACGATTCTAACCGCTCTGTGCTGGATGAGGTCAAGTGAAAGGAGCTGGCACCGGGGTGCCCCGGCCCAGAGATGAGAACAGTATTCCATGTGAGGCCGAACTAGCGCTTTGTAAAGTTACAAGCGATGTGCCGGCATAAAATACTGTCTCACTCTGCTGAGCACAACAAGCTTCTAGAGGCCTATTTTGCCTTTCCTTCCAAGTGACCACGAAATTGCACACTATTCGTCATCATATGTCGACGCTGAGGATTCCAATGCTAGTTGAGGCATCAAGGAGAGTGCCTTGAAACTGAGGAGATACGACAAAGGGGTTCTTTTTAGCAGTAAGTAGTAGTTTAGTAGAGCCGGCTCGTTCGCGCTACAACCATAATATAGCAGGACCATGATTCTACTACGTGAAATATATATTTATAATAATTATTGAATGTAATACCAGGCCTGTCTCACTCCGCGCTTTAAGCATGAAAATATACCTACGTTGCGCGGCCCCGTATTCGGGGCTAATTCTGTGAGGTTGTCACGCGCCCGCTCGAGCTGACGCGCGCTTTAATTTAACATAAAAATTATTTTTCTCTAATAAGTATTTCGGCACTTTGATATTCATTTTTGAGTTTTTATTCAAGTATGGCCTCTCAAAAAGCCAAAAGGTACTGCATAGCATACGGGTAATTACTGTTCCTAAGGACACCGAAAGGTAATATATTATTTATTTATAGGTAGATCTAGACAATTATACTAGAATTATTTTGTCCGTGCAGTTTGGGTCATAAATTATCGGAGTATTTCGCTCTCTCTCCCACTCACGGGCCGTAGGGGCGAGCATAGTGATGCGTATTATTGTTGTCGATAAGCGTTTATAGGTGCTTAGTTACGGACGCCAAAATTACAGATTTATTATTTGATTAGTGACCCGACCACACCATCGCAGTTTAGTATAATGCCAATGACCTTAAAAATGAGTTCAGTGTAAGTAGACCTCCCAGTACTAGTGACTGCCTATTAATGCAAGAGCAGCATATATTGTTTATTAGTTTAACAATTGGTAGATAAAAGAAAGAGATTGAAAGTAGCAGCACTTCTCATTGCCACTCTTTCATTAATAATGAAGTCGCGTGTCGCATGTTTGTAAATAGCAAAAAATGACGGCTTCGTGGCGCAGTGGCTTAGTAACTAGTTGCAGCGCTAAGGGCTGCGGGTTCGAATACCGGACGGAACAAGTATTTGTATGGCCTACAAATAATTGTTCTGGGTATGTTCTATGTATATAAACTGTCCCTGCGATACAGGAGAAAATTCTAGTGTGAAGGTAACGTTTTTTAAAAAGAGAGGAAGAGAGACAACTAATGAAATTAAAAATTTTGTACAACCAACTTCAATACTAATACGCATTATTAAGGATAACTCCAAAACTACTGGTCAGATCTTGATCAAAGGAGAACGGCAGGCTTGTATGGGAATTTCGTACAGCTAAAAAAATTTCGTGTTTTGGGATATTTATGGTTTTAATTGGCAGCTAGTAGGACAGACAAGCGCTATTTAAATTCTTAGATTTTTAAAACTTGGGACGTAAAAATTATAACCACTATTATTTTTAAGGTTATATACTAGTGTACCAATGTAGATTGTTACATATATGCACATTGACATTGTTTTGGTGATAAAGTAAATGTTCTTGATTGCTTGTCGCTATCTTTGTAGTGTTTTACTTACCATTAAGTAGGTAGATTGAGATGAGGATGCAGTCACAAACCACAATCCAAAACAACAGCAAAGAACTGAAAACTGTACTGCACTGAAAGACAGATAATCTTTACCTGTCAATAAATAATTGCCATATGAACAAAAAAATATTGATGACGAACATCATTCCTATCATTAAATCGTAAACCATTATGATTTTATGCAACAATTATACATTCTTAGATATAATATATAAGTGTTTAATTATATATATTGTTATTTCTATTTCTAAATAAATAATTATCATTTCGATATTTGTGTTATTTTACATATGGCAACTTCTAAAAACATAAATGCGTTTAGTTCACGCTTATGTTATGTTTATTTATTAAAATATTTTTATTGATATTATTAATTAATCCGGAGTTCTAAAAATAGAACACTAACATAAAAATAAATGGCTTAGTTGCCTTAATATGTGGTACAAATTCTATAACAAAACAACAAAAAAAGTATGCGGTACAAAATCTGCCGTTCTCCTATATATGGGATGTATAAATTATAAGCACCAGCTTTCAAATAAAAATAGAATCATCAAAATCGATTCACCTAGAAAAAAGTTCTGAAGTAACACACATAAAAAATACAGTCGAATTGAGTAACTCCTCCTTATTTGAAGTCGGTTAAAATGGTAAGTAGGTAAATTAGCTGAGTTTCAAAGACGTTCACGTTGTTATAATCTTAATTTTCCTCGATGTTGCATATTAACCTTCCTCACATTGAACAATAAAGTTTTTATTATCAGCAAATTGTTGGCTCCATGGCGTTGCAGTAAGTTGTAGCAATGAATTGCAACGCTGGGGCCGTGGGTTTGAATCCCGAATGAACAAGTATTTGTATGGCCCACAAATAATTGTTCCAGGTATAGATGTTTGTCCTTGTGCAATTTATATTTGTAAACTGCCTCCACGATACAGGAGAAAATCCTAGTGTGGGGGTAACGTTTTTTTTTAACGAAATATTAAAAAAATACTAATACATTGCATAACACCTCGGTGTATTCTACTGTACACCAACTAATATCAAAGGATTCAATTTGTTTTCTCACTACACCTAACTCTACAGTAGGGGCGGCCTTCAAAGGCGCGTAACGGGCTAAGTGATACAGACACTCACACGCGGACGTAAGGTGCATTTTGATTTAATACACGTGTCGCATCATTTTTTTTTCGACGATATAAACAGTAGGCTAATTTCAAGAAGGTCACTTCCGAGGCGTGCAAATTATTATGAACATTAGCGTGTGATATCAGAGAGTGATCCTTCTGTTCTTTTACTATGATTTATTCTATGGTAATACTAGAAATAATCAATAATCAATAACACACGAAGTTGGTGCAACAGATTTAAATGTAAACAAATAAATAAAATTGAAGTGTTTGTTTGTAATGTCAAAACAGCTTTTTACTAAATGCAGATGAAAGTATTATAGTATTTATAACAAAAAAACACATTTTTAAAATTTTTGTCTATCTATCTGTTTGTTCCGGCCAATCTCCGAAATGGCTGGACCGATTTTGACGGGACTTTCACTGGCAGATGGCTGATATTATAAGAAGTAACTTAGGCTGCTTTTATTTTAGAAAAATAATTAGGGTTCAAAACCCATGAAATCCAATCGTAATAAATTCTAATCTAGTTGATAATAATACATCCCATAATTTGTAATTCTAACAAAACTTTGCAACATAATACCCAGTAAAATTATAAATAGACTATTTGTAATTTTACTGGGCATAGTGCGAGATAGTAGCAATTTCTATTATTGCTACTATCTCGCACTGAATAGCTCCATACTGATATCGCTTCTGAATAGAATAGAATCAGCTTTATAGCTTAGTCAGCTACTAGCTTATGTTCATGGCTTCGCCCGGGAGTTAGAAAAACGTTATCATTTCGAAAATTCACAGCTTATTATATATTTTATTGCATGCCTCATAACGCGAAGCGTTATTAGGTAGTGCTTTACTCTCGACACGTTAATGTCAAGCAATTTTGTGTTCTTAAAATCCCTCTATCATAACCATATTGTACTTATACGATAATATGAGTAGCAGTATATCAAGAAAATACTTGAATTAATTCATCGTATGTTTTCTAAAAAAAAAATATATTGTTAGTTTGAAAAAAAAAACCTTTTAAAAAAATTTACGGGGACGTCTGGATGTTGATTTTGTATATGGTCATGATAACTCCCGAAAAAATTGACGTATCAAGACCGGGTTTTATTTATTAGCTTCAGAATTACATCAACTGGTTCCCTATTTCATATCAATAGCCTAGTACGCGTAGTTTTACTTTTAAAAGAGTTGTAATATTGTATTATTAATATACATTAAGCGAAAAGTGAATAATGAGAGTAAGTGCAGGTAGTACATACTCCAGTATATTGACTATCATAATTCTACTGATTTCATCACAACCCACAGCCTTGGATTTAATGGCTATAACATTTTTTTTAATGTCATCCTGGTAAACTGGAGAAAATTGAAAAGAAGGAATTTGAGGAGATTGGATAGAAGCTAAATAGGCTATCGTTTGAGATCGTACAGTAGTGTCCATAACAGGAGCAGAAGCAAAGTAGAGATTAATGTCATCACAAGACAAGTAAGAGGCGCACTCCATAGTAGGTTCCATCTCACCCACGCCAATTGACCTAAGAAACTTCCAGACATTAGCTCAAGAATCACCTTTACGCCTCTGACACTGACTTTTAAGAACAAGAACTCCGGAGAACCTGAAGAAAGGGAAGGTGAAGCTAAAATAATTTCATACGAAAATGACGAGTGTAGGTAAATGGAAACTCCGCCTCCCCTTTTACCAACACGGTCATTTCTAATTAGTATAAAACCCGAAAGTGGATACAAAGCCGAGTGAAGACTTGGCTTCAGCCAACTTTCGGAGATTAGAATAGCTTCTATCAAGTTCGGGTTAAAAAGACGCTTCACAGAAAGAAAACTCGGAATACTTTGAGTGTTAATATAACAGATATTAAAAGATTTATTGTTAGATTGAAAAGTTTCTTTTAACTGTGTATATAAGGTATTAGAAATGTTTACAGAATCGTTACACGATAAGAATGACGAATCAGAACTGTTAAATGAATGAAATGAATCGGTATCAGACAGTATTATATGCAATAGATTAATAAATAATTTATATCATAAATATATATTTATATGTACATAAAATTTAAAATAAAGTTGCTATAATACTAAAAGCTAAAAATTTTAAACTATTTAGGAATCTCACAAAATACCAACCCACCAGTTGACTGTTTACACAGCATGAAAAATTAAACATCTTAATGATAACTTAATTACTAATTAGTTACATACTCATACTGGGCTACACTGCTTCACCAATATGTTATATAATTATTAATACTACAATTGAAAACCGCCCAAATTAACACGCTGGTAATACTTTGATGGGAAACAAAAGAAAATTATAAAAAGTTAACTAAGAAACAATAATAACTATTCACTAAATAAGTAAAACATAAAATATTGCATGCAAATGACGGCGATAACAACTTATAAAATTTGTTCATATTTAACTTATACATTAATAGGCAGTATTTTTTAGACATCTGTGCCTTTTGTGGCTTACAATCAAATGGTCTTATTCCAAAAAAATGTTTTAGTACTGGGTTAATTTTAAGACTAAGAAGTCCAGGTTTGTTACAGTATTCTAATTTATACCAGCACTAAAATGTGTGCTTATTACAAAACACAGACTAACCGAGGACCAGTTAGTACCAAAGTTAGTACTGGATTAAATATCATTCACAGATAAGAAACAAAAAATGACACTCTTTCATTCGTTCATACAGGTTTCATTCAATGCAATGTTCGGTTTCATTAAATATTAATATTATTTTCACACTTAATTATGCTATCATACATTATTTGTTTACGTTAAAATCTATTGAACAAGCACGACATATACTTTTGACGCGCTTTTTATAATCAAGTTGTTTTCATTTTAACAACTCTAGCGTGAAATGGAGTGAATTACAGAGGTACCGCGAGCGCGGGATTTGAGACGTTCAAAATAGTTTATATTGCATCCTTATAATAAGTAAATTAAATTATTAATAATTAATTAAATAAGTGTTTAGATATTACAGTGACAGCTTATATTTATATAACAATGGAATAAAAGAAAAAACGGGGTGAAAATTGGAGTTCTGAAGAAAAAGTTAGTGAAATATCGAAATTTATTTGTCAGTACGTAGCAATGCCCTTATCCTCCTATTATCCTTATTTCGACTAAAAAGAATGTTCTTATTACTGTAGGAAATATTACGTACACTTATTTCACAATCAGCACATATTATAGAGAATAAGTCGACGAAAACATCGGTAAATATTCAAAAAATAAAAGAGTGGAAGAATATAACTAATAAGTAAGTACTTATTGCATTTGTTATGTGTAAAAATAGGTACGGTATTGTTCACGTGATTTCGTATTCTTTTTTTTTAGATTTAATGAGATAACAGGTAAATGCCGATCAGATGGGGAATTGAAGTTATCTTGGAAAAGAATGAAGTTGTGTGCTAAATCAAACTTATATACATATAGGAGGGAACAAGCGAAGACAGGGGTGCCGGAAAACTATCATCACCTTCTCCTGAGGACTTGGAAATAATGTCAATTGTCACGACTTTATCGTTGAAGTTAATGATTATGATAGTAATGCAGTGGTAAATAAAATTACGAGTACTTACATGTCTTACAAATATAATTAAAATTAAATAACTTTATTTTCCACTAACTTCCGCCCGCGACCTCGTACGCGGATCCTGTTGCTTATGCCAGCGACAACGGGGTCGTCAAAATCGAAGATCTGAAACGTCTGATGTTGAATTCTAAGAGCCTGGGACGGAAAACAACGTGATTCGCGAGACGATTCGAGACGTTCTAGATCTTTCATTTTGTAAGTCAACAGGAAATGCCCATCAGACTAAACAACTTTTGCTAAGACGTCATTCTATATATGTTATAGTGTCGCTGGGCTTTGATGAGTGTAACTCCTTGTGTTATTGTTAATATATTGGTAATATTGTTTATATCACGTTCACATGAGGCTTAAGTACTTATAGAACAAAATACTTCAGCGCAAAGCTTGGTAAACTATGTTGAAAGTTGACCCGTCCGGCACGTGAACATAAAGATTTCTAGAACTGCTAACCCGGAAAGAGCAACGTACAACTGACCATGCGAGAAACAACTGACACTGAGATCTACTCCAGCAACACGAAAAGTCTGCCCTGAGCCTTATTAATTGTCATTGCATAACACAATGATACTGGGAATTGCGTTCTTTAAATTGGAATGGAAAATTATTTGGTATTATGGGGATTCTGGGAATAAAGACGGTTTCTCCTGCACCGCAACCTGTTAAAATTTGAGCCTCGATTATATTTTGTTGCAACTGGGTTACTTTTAGCAGAGTTCTATTGCAAAGTTGTGGTGGTCTTAAATTTTGGAGCAGAATAATCGGAATGCCAATTTTTAAACAAATTTCATGAGAAGGAAGTCCGGGCATATTTAAAGAATTTAAAAATTCTATCGGGTAATTAGTGGCTTCTTGTTCATCGACCATTCTATTTATTGAACTATAAACTTTGCTTTCCCCCTGTATATTCGACAGTATTTTGTTATTAATCTCAGATACCTGGTCATTGCGAGGAGTTAAAATGGATAGAATAGAATAGAATAGAATAATTTTTTATTCAACATAGATTACATGTGTAATTCTTATTGAAAGTCATTTTATTTTATGATCTTTCGCATAGCCAAAAATTGTCCCTATTTAATATAATTGTTACGTCACCTTAAACCGACGATATAAGATGTGGTTGGGATTGCACTATGCAACATAACTCAGGCGTCAGAATAAGTTTTCCTTGGTGTAGCAGTGATAGGTACCTTCCCAATCTTTAATAATTTATCAGAAAATTGACGATCATCCGGGTTATCTCCAGTTCTCACTCGCATGTTTATAGTCAAATGACCGATTGTATATCACGCCACAAATAAGAGCTTTTTAGGCAAGCCCTAACCTCATCAGCTCGGGTTCCCCGTGGTATAACCGGTAAGGTTTGTCGGAAATCACCACAAAATAAAACCGTGATACCGCCCATTGGTCGATCATTTTGTCTTATATCCCTTAAAGTTCTGTCTACCGCTTCTACTCCTTTTCGGTGGGCCATCGTACATTCATCCCATATGATAAAATTACACTCACGTAATACTTTAGCTTTGTCGCTATTTCTTGAAATACTACAGGTTGGACTTTCCGTGCGATCTAAATCAATTGGTATTTTAAACATAGTGTGAGCAGTTTTACCTCCTGGTAGCAATGTTGCAGCTATACCTGATGAAGCCACGGCAAGAGCAATTTTACGCTGATTTCGAACATAAGCTAATATTAATTTAGTCAAAATGGTTTTCCCAGTTCCTCCAGGTGCATCTAAAAACCATATTGTTCTCAAATTATTCTCAACACTCTCGCACACGCGATCACAGACTGAACGTTGTTCTGCAGTCATCATTGGGACACCGTTTTCTAATGTTGCCAGCAGTTCCATTGAGTTGTAACCAATCTCTGCAGAATATTCCCTATTGGTAACCTCTCCGACTGAGGTTGGTGTTGGCAAACCATATTCACAGAGTGATTTACCGCCTACTGCTGTTAAGTCTTCCTGAAGAGCTAATAAGCACAGATTTATGGAAAGATCACGGAAATTATCATTAGTTGCGCCTTCATCATTGTGAGATATATTCCGAAGAAAGTCTTCTGCAAATTTTTCTTTATATTTTTCCCATAATTGTACAGCATCTGACAAATTACAAAATGTGAGTAATGTTTGTAACATTAATATATAAATGGCGTAACCGTCGTGGATTATCACTAACACAGGATTCTGCTAAAGCGTCATCCCAATGCTGATCATTTTCAAGCAAACAATGCGCTTGGCAAGCTGCATGATAAGTTGGATAAACAACATCGTCTACTTTTCTCAAATCTATAAATGATGTTGGTCCTCGCACTGTATGTAATAATAATCGCAAATAGAAACACTCAGCGTTGTTAGGATGAACGGTATACACTCTACCAAGAACATGTTCTTTGAAAATACCTGACTCGCCATCTACAGGCCTGCCACGGCGTCTACGATTAAAGACACCTCGTTGCTTATCGTAGGTATAATACGATGGAACTTACAAAGAGATTTTGCAAAATCATCAGTTTGGCAAAGTCGAAAGAATGCTAATAAAGTTGTTTGTCTAGGGTTCTCTAATCGTTCTGTAACATTTTCGGCGTTGAAATATATACGTTGACCGCCTGCAAGGTGAACATCCAGATGAGTCACAGGTGGATATCTTTCGTGTATGTTGAAACTTAAGATTCGCCACACAGCTTCTGAAGAGCTGATATATAGATATCTGCCTGACTGAAATCTAGTAACTTCATCATGTTCATTTTTCAACGCAAATGTAGCTTGGTCTCTGCCCTTGTTAATATACTTACAAATATATTTTATTGACTCTACACTATCACACATTTCAACATTTATGTGAGCTTGAAATGCTCTAGACATCACAGGCGAATATGGAACGACCCACCTATTATCTAAAGTAACCTGTTGTCCAGACACTCGCTTTAACAGTAAAACAGTAAAACCACCATTGTCTCTTGAACGGCGACGATATAATGGGTATCCATCATGTCCTGTTACAGTTTCATCCACTAATGCTTTTGGATATCTTTTAGTGCAACGACCGTCTTGCGCAAGGATTCCTGTTAAATGCACCACATGGACCATGTATCATATGAGTTTTAACAATGTCGTATAACACGGGATCTGCAATCGGATCTGGAATTTCAGCACTGATTGAACTGTCTACATCATTAGGTCGAACCTTATCTTTTAACCAAAGCAGGATATGTGCGTAAGGTAAGCCGCGTTTTTGCCACTCAACACTATACATATAACACAATACATCTCCAAAAATGTTATCTTTGGTAAGTAGATCATCATTGATTTTAATTTTAAATGAAAACTCTTGCGATAATATCATGGCGGTCATGCGGTGCTTGACCTCAATAAGCTCCTGAGTGATTTCATCCCACTTGGGATTGGTAGTTACAGTAATAAATAAGTCGGACGTCCATATTTTCTTACGTAACAAAAAGCATCTTGAGTACGTTCGTGCATGTAGCGGACCACCAGTAAAGAAGAGGTAAAATAACTAAACGGCCCATATTCACCGTATCATTATCTTGCTGCATGGCGTCGCGAAGGTGCACGTATTCTTCAGCGCGCAGCTGCCTTTGATTAGATCGTATATAAACTAATCTTTCGGTTTAAATTTTGCGTACATGTCAACAATAAACTGATTGAATAAGCCACGAAAACGTTGAAAGTATACAAATCTATTCCGTCTCACTTGCAAGTGGTAACAATAAAATTGAAGGCATGACATCTTTTATTATAATTAGTGCGCCTATACGCGGATCAGTTTGGTATAAAGCGAAATTATAATAATCTTCCCTCGAGAGTATATCAAAGGATATTGCAAACTGTCGTAAGCCCTGGGTTTGTAAATACGTTGCAAACGATTGTCTCTGGAACGGATAACGATATCACGCCTACTACATTCTGGTCGACCAATACTACAGCAACTTCATTCGTGGATGGAACGTTATAACGCCCAGGGTGTTCCTGAGTTGGACGCCTATCGGCATTTATAACAATTTTATAATTGTTATCACCATCTTGAGGAAGAGTTTCTAATGCTGATTTAAAACTGCATACATACTAATTAACCTGATGCAACATGTTCTGAAGTTGTGAAATAAGTTCAGTATTTAAATTCGAAATATTGATTTTATATACGACTGTTCGTTGTAGTCGGATACAAAATATATTTGAAGAAACTTAGGTTGGTCTTCAGGCAAAAGGATCCTATCAAATGGTAAACCTGACCTTGTATCTTAAAAGTAGACATGAAAGGACCTTCTGAGATTTGTTGAGCACCAAAGGATGTTATTTGAAACGCACTATTATAAGTGCGAATTTTGTCTAAGAACTGTTTAGATTGCACATGTCTCTCAAAAGTAGTGACTGCAAAGGTTCCGGTGGATCGAACGAAGGCAAATTTATTTTACTCCAGAACAACAGAAACCAGCAGACTTTTACTCCACTCTTTGAAGCATTATATATAAAAAGAAATGTGTAACCACGTTCTATAACACTATATTACAGAAGATGAGATCTGTAATCAATTGTGAGGTTATAAGAATCACCTTTTATATTTGTCGGACCACGCCACCGAATCTCCGACGAAGTCTACAACCTGCTCACCACCTGAGAGGCGCGGCTGATCTGCACGCAGTGGTGGACGTGACTCTCACGATGCGAGCATGCTGCCCGCGATCAGCTGTGAGACGTAACCCTCCTCAGGTGGCTCTGGACTCACGGAATAGTACACGCTGCTCATGACTGCAGCTGCGAGTAATGCAATTCCCTCCGTACAGTGTAGGTTTCGCGATCATGAGATACGAATGCCTGCGGTCAGCCGTGAGCTTGCACTCAAGCTTGAAGCAGTTTCAGCTTCGGGATAACACATGTTGTTCTCGGTCAATGGTAAGCCTTAGCTCGTTGAGAAGAACTTTGAGACGCCCGTGATGTAGTTCGTCTGCTCTGTCAGCTGCTAATCGCATCTCTCTTTCTGGAGAGCTATTGGCCTCGGAGTTGAGACACTAACTCTCATAGAGTTTAACCGATGTGCTCTTTCCTCTGCTGATTCTTAAGAACGTACATTTCATTCTCTTTAGCTCTCCAATTTTGAGATAAAGATAATCGTTTTCTAGGTGGCATTGTGTATTTTATTTTTAATCGACGGCATTCAGTTACCTAACAAAATAATCTACGTTAGAGGTCCTAACTATAGCTACCATACACTTAAAAATCTAAATGCCTACTTAAATAATAAAACGGATCCTAAATAAATCCTAAATCCAAAATTAAATTTTAAAAATATATAAGTAGGTACCCAAACTAGGTCAATAGAATGAATAACCTATTTGATACCTAGGTACCTATTAAAACTACAGCCTAAATAAAAAAAAAGTTTAATTTATAATTGCTAATACTAAGAAATATTTAAACACTAACAAAATAACTAATACCTATTTTATAAAATAACAACCAAAGGAATCTAAAAATAAATTATTCAACGTAAGAGTAGACTAAAAGTCGCGCTGATAAGCACGGTATGTTAAAATCAATTATTGTCTGTCAATAAGGTCGAACACTCTGAACGTCTATTCGCATCAACAGCCAAATATTGTATGAAGCCGCACTTTTTTGCGCCCAATTCAAAGGCACCTCCGGAAGCGGGAGGGAGGTGGTGAATGTTTAGCATACCACGCAGCCGGCTGCGTGGTTACAAATCACTGACCAACCAACTACCAAGCGCCTACCCACCAAACACCACCTTGAGGACGGCTTTGGCCATAGTGGCCTTTCTGCCGAATCGGACGCGAATCTCTTTAGGAAAGAGGCGCAGGCGGTGGAAGGCTGCTGAGAGACGAGCCTACTAAGGCATTTTAAACATTGAAGAAGGTTGGCCTGAGCCGCCAAGAGGCAGTCCAGGTTGGCCGAAAGCTGGCTGGGGGGTCCGAGAGAGTTTCTCGGTCTGCGGACTCGATAGCGAGAGGGGAAGGGGCTGTGCAGGAAGCCGCCTCACGAATGAAATGATTAGGTGAGACTCTGAGGTTTTGAAGAAGTCTCAGAGTGTTTTAGGAACTGTTGTGGTGGGAGCCTCTAAGTTCCGGGGAGGCGTTATGACGTACCAGGTGCGTTCGTAGCCCGACGACAGAAATAGTTTTGTACAACTTGGAGTTTGTATTAGGGTTTTGGGTTTTGCATGAGCAAAATTGGGGCTGCGTATGTCATTACTGGTCGTATACAGACCTTATAAAGAGTTCGCTTATTGCGGAGGGACATTTTATTGTGTCGGCCCAACATACTGTTGAGCCTACCCAGATAAAACGTGCGTTTCGAGTTACTCGTAACGGGGCTCGAAAGTGAGCCCCGTGTCAAGGGTGACACCTAAGAGCGTATGACGTATGCCAGGGACAGGGTCCCTAACATACGGATTGGGAATAGTAGTGGAGCGGCGTCGTTTATGTTCGAAGTGAACGGCGGAGCTCTTTCTCCGGGTTCACATCGATACGTTATTTGGAACTAAGCTCCCAAGTCATTAACTGACTTTGGATCTTGTGTCCGTATAAAGGGTAAAGTGACGTGCCTTTGCAGAGTGGCAGTGTCGTCTGCAAGGGAGAGCTGAACACCATTCGACGGTATGGGAATGTCGTTGGTGTACAGGATATATAGAAGAGAGGCAAGTACCGAGTTCCCTGGACACCGGCTTTGATTAGACGCGAAGAGGAGAGCGTGCCTTCGTGTCTGTAACGAAAGGTACGGTCTTTCAAGTAGGAGGCCACGAGACGAACAAGACGATCAGGGAGACCTATTTTGTATAGTTTGTAGATAAGGCCTACGTGCCAGACTCTATCAAACGCTTTCGCTATGTCGAAGAAGACCGCGATGGTCTTATGACGGCGAGGATAAAAACCGCTGAGGATATATTCCACAATACGGTGGACTTGTTGAGGACAAGAGTGTTTCGCTCGGAAACCAAATTGGTGAGGGATGACAAGAGGGTCACCGTCTGTGGGAAACAGATGGCGCCTCATGCGAGTGAGGAGGACTCGTTCGAATAGTTTGCCCATGGCCTTGAGGAGGCTGATGGGACGATAACTGGTGGGGAGGTTGTGAGGCTTTCCTGGCTTGGGGATACCAATGACAGTTGCCTCTTTCCACGTGGTGGGAAAGTAACTAAGGTTGAAGCAGGCGTTGAAGATAATAGCTAAAAGGGTTAACACCTGCTCAGGAAAATGTTTAAGGGCTTGCTTGAGATGCCATCCGCGCCCGGTTTTTAGGCTTCAGTCCCTTGATGAGGGATGAGATCTCATCGTTGGACACAGTGATGGGTCAGAGATTGTGGGGAGCGAGTTCCGGCGGACCTCATCCCCACTTTCTGGATGTGGGAGGGGTCTGTGGGTTGAGAGCTGGGAGAGCATTGCGCAGCGATGCTGTCTGCAAAGCATCTAGCTTTTTCCTCGTCCTCGAAGGCAATAGTACCGTCGGGCGAGAGAGAGGATATGGCGAGTTATAGCGTCTATGCGGAGGGCTCTTGCCATCTGATAGCACGTGTGAGGGAGAGATATTCTCCATGAGATTACTTTTCGAGATCTCGAAATTCGGAAAGCGTGAACGGACTCTCGTTGAAGACGATTGTCACGTCTATATTCAGGGTTATAGAGGCTGCTCTCCGGAGAGCAGCTTCTTGGTTTTTATTAGTTGCCACATGAAAGGGAAGACCATTATTATTAGCAACCGGGACGACCTTTCATTCTCCTTAAGGAGGATGTTATAAGGTGGAGAGTGAATCGACGCGGTGTCGATTTTTCGTACTGTCGAATAAGTCCGAAGAGAGTGTGATAGAGTCCGGAGAGTCCAAAGCTGTGGCTAGGGACTTTTGGAGCCCTTCCAGTTAGTGAAGGTTTTCGTGGAGGATAGGGAGGCTGATGGCCAAGTATGAGGAGACAGGGCGTGGTCGGATCCAAGATCGTCAAGGGTCTCGATTGACCTGAGGTTGAGGAGACTTTTGCTATTGTGTCTAATACGTCAGGAGCGTGGTCGGTGTTGTCGGGATAGTGAGTGACACCGAGGGGACTGAGAACAGTGAGGTCGAGAGACTGCGGATATCAAGCAGTTTCGCCACTTGAGTAGTAGTAAGACAAGTCCAATCAGTATGTTTGGAGTTAAAATCTCCAAACATAACAACTGAATTGCCTAACGCAAGGATGGCCTCAAAATCTTTTGAGGGGAGAGTTCCACAGATATAGCAGGAGGCTTGACGATGGACGGATGTCCAGTCAAGGCCAGCCTGCAAACCGTGGCTTCCATATTGGTAAGCGGCGGAGTGGGGATGTGAGAGCAATGTCGTATCTTCTTGTAGTAAATGGCAGTACCGTCGCCTTTGCGGTCAGGTCTGTCATTACGAAGAAGAGAATACTTTTTGATGGAGAAGCCTTGAGGTTCTGAGGTCTGAGGTGGGTCTCCTGAGGAGGAGGAGGTCGCATGATCTCGAAGGAAGAGCTTAATTTCGGGGAGGTTATGTCGCAAACCGCGAGTATTGAAAGAGACGAGCGATAAGCCCCAGGCTTAATACGTCCGGGGCTTTGGGAGGCAGAGTGATCTGTCATAATGTTAAGTTAAATTAACTTAACTTACAATGAACACAGAAGATTGTGGTCCGCCAGAGCGAGACAGGTCCTGAGGGGACCTAGCAGCACGCAGTTTACGCGCTAGTATGGTGATCTCGCCAATGTCGATGCTCTGAATAGCGGTACAAACCGTATTCAGGTCATCAACCATTGAGGTTGCGCCTGTTGAGGAGCGGAGAAGTCGACGGGGGCTCTATTCCTGGGAGAATTGAGTGGGTGGGGCCGAGAAAAGCTCGGAGGGGGATGATGCCCATAAGGGCCTAGGGGACCATTAGGGCCTAGGGGCCGTAAGGGGCCTAGGGGCCCTGAGGGGCTAGGAAGAACCCTGACGGGGCATTCTGACGGGAGCGCCAGGAATGTGTTTTACTAACCGGCGGTGGAGCTCTGGTAAGACGGGGCCGAGGAGCGAGGCATCCCCGTAGTTGGTCGGGTGGCCAGGTTGCTCGCAAAGGACGCAAGCTGGCGGGATTCGGCGCAGTGGTCCGAGGGCACTCTTTCGAGTGATGAGGTCCAGGCACTTAACGCACCTGGGGCTGAGCAGCTGGCCGCCGCATGCCCGTAAAGTTGGCAGCGGTGGCACTGCGCTGGGCGCTCCGCCGTGGGGCTCGACCTTCACTCTCGACAGGCCGCACACTGTGCGTACCTGCCGGAAGATGTCTTTGCCCCGGCATGTTCAGGGATGGCAGGCAAGCAGGAACCTCTGCTTCGACGTGGGGAAGTTTTGCGACTTTTAAGGTCCTCCAGGATGTCCTCGCATGAGCCTGAATGGGACACCACGGAATACGGCCCTGACTTTGCGTTCTTCTGGGAGAGCGTACGTGTGGTAGGACACACGCTCGGCTGTGAAAAGCCTGGTAAGTCGGCGAAAGTCGTCGATGGTCTCGGGGATAATTTTTAATGGCTTCCCCAGATGGTGGCCTGATCATATTTGATTTTAGTGTCGTAACAAATTCTTCGACAGTCGAGTAAATTGAGCCTTGTCTCTAAGGAAGACAGGGGCGGGACCTGTTTTTTGGGAGGGTCGGGGCGCAGCGAGCTGGCTGGCTTGGAGGGCGGGGAGGTTGAGCGGCAGTAAGGGTACTGCGGCAGCGGCGGGGCTTGTGGAGGTGGAGGCAGCGGTGAGCTGCAGGATGAGTGCAGCGGCGGGGCTGCGGAGGTGGCGGCAGGGCCGGGACGGGGAGCGGTTTTAGGCGCGCTTTGGGCCGCGTTTCGATTTCACTACAGTGAAAGGGTCCCTCAGTCATAGTTCCATCGGAGTCCGCGGAGCTACTACTGGATGTATATCCGGTTGGTGGCGGACTCTTCCGGGAGGACGCGGAGGAGTCGGAGCACGAGCTCTCCGTTGACATGGCGTCGTGGGACGCGGGTAAGTCGGTCTGCGGGGCAGCCGTGGGGGCGACGGGGGCCGGGGGTGTGCATGCCTGAGGGGCAAGGGACGCGAGGATTGCGGCGAGGGCCGACTCATACAGATTGATGCCCAGACCAAGAGATTGGTTTAGGGCGGCTATGAAGGTCCTAAATAGATCCAGTGTGGACATGTTGGGGGAAGGGGACGACGTTCTGTTCTGAAACAGTAAGGGTAAGGGAGGGGGTCCCTGTTCTCAAAAGAACAGGGGCTTGTTCTTTTCAGAAGTGACTTTGTTCCAAGAAACAGTAATAAAATATAAAAATAGTAACAGAAAAATAACAATAAAATAACAATAAAAATAACAAATAACAAGTAACAAACAAGTAACAAAATAAGCGGTCAAAACCTCCCTGCCAGGCGGCAGGGGGGCAAGAGCGGTAAGTAGTGGCAAGCGAACTCACCGAGCGACTGCGCTGCACAGCGTGAGCAGGATAGCGGAGGCGCGAGAGCGAGAGGCACTCAACGTACGGGGACGAGAGCGCTAACTACTTAACACGACCGCTCGAGAGCGGTGGCGCAAGCGGGAAGCTCGCACTCGGACCCTCCGCCTTTTTATACCTCCCGCCGCGAGCCGCGTCGAGCGCGGCGACCGTTACACAAAAATAATCCTTATAGCATGATTCAGTATTCACGCGCGATGGCTTATTAACGTATTTCATGCATAACTTTGGGTTTTCTATACCGATTTCTATGATTCTTTTTATTGAATAGATAATAATGTTAACTTTTAATTAGGGATGAGTGAGAGTGTTATAAACGTAGAGTAGACAAATATAATCAGAAAGCCTGAACTGCTAAGTTTATCGGAAGTTATATAGGCATGTGAGTCAACCATAAAAGATAGACATATGCTGTCGTGAGATATTTTATATAATTTTAGGAGAACATTTCCGTTACATATGATTTCGTGTAACTTTAACGATTAAGGCTGCACACGCGACGGAAGCTTAAAAATGGAGTAATTTCTCCTGTTTCAACATTTACCTTCACTGCTCTGCTCCTATTGATCGTAGCGTGATGAAAAGTATACTATAACCTGCCCAGGAGTATAAAGAATGATTGTACCAAGTTTCGTTAAAATCCATCGAGTAGTTTTTGTTTCTATAACGAACATACAGACAGACAGACAGACAAAAATTTTACCGTTTGCATTTTTGGCATCAGTATCGATCACTTATCCCCTGATAGTTATTTTGGAAATATATTTCATGTACAGAATTGACCTCTCTACAGATTTATTATAAGTATAGATTACTTTAGTACCTAGATAGTGCTCTGAAATCTACCATTAAAGCATACAATTTGCTATCCAAAATTATTTACCGAATATTCAAAATTTAATATACTTAGTAATAATTTAACATAAATTTCTTTATAATTAATTATATTCAAAATTGAAATGTCACAAATTCATACATAACACACATGTTACTAGATTATCTACACAGTCCGATTATAATTTTCTATTTTTTTTTCTATTATTATAACATAATTTATATTACCTTTTGTCTTGGATCATAATAATATTTCTACACAGAAAATAATTGATTCAATAAAATAGGATGATAGGAAACATGTTAATAAATGTTTTAATGATTTATTTTAGGATCCAGTGACTGTGGCTACAACTTCAAAAGAAATATTTGCTGACCCTAAACCTCGCCTTAATTTTGAAAAAAACAGACAGCTATATTTAAAAATGTAGAAAATCCAGAACCCAATGTTGTATATGTGCAAGATAAATAATAGTGATAGAATATTTATTAAAAAGCAATATATATTATTATGATAGTTACAATCATATGTGCAAATGTTTGTAAATATTATACATGTTTAATTTTCTAAAACTGTTATATTTATATTAATTTTTAGAGATAGATCCAACTACAGATACAGAAAGTGCCAAAATGGTGAAAATAACCAACAATAAAACTGTTATTAATAGGGGTATAACAAAATTAAAAAACAGGAAAAAGAACTTGCATAATAGGTATGTGGAAAAAATTACCTACTCTGATACATTACATACTTTTTAACATTTGAAAATTAGTATTTAAACACTGAAAATTGTTTCATGTTTTCAAATATTAAAAGAAAAGTTTAATATGAATTGATTTAAAAATAATTATAAAAATATTTATTTTATTGGTGTACAAGGTTAAGTGCACTTTTATTACTCTATAATACTTTGTACATGTCTAAAATAACTAAAAAACTTATATTAAGTATTCCATTTCATTTTACAGAAGAGAAGATATACACCAAACAATTGTAAAAAGTAACACAGTTGTAAAAAAATGACAACTGGAAATGATTGAAGGGAAACATAAATACAATATTAAAATAGCTAACCTAAAAATTAGAAAATTTGAATTACAAATATCTTTATTAGAAAGTCAGAAAAACACAAGTTAAATAGCAGCTTAACGCTGCTGTGTTTAGTATGGTGAGTGTATAGAACAAGAATAGAATAGAATGATTTTTATTAAATATAGATTATTACATAATACTTATTGAAAGACATTTTTTATTTACCACTGGTTCGAAAAATACCTCAGTCTTGGGAAGAATTAGTAAGAAACCCAGCGGGACTTTTTTTATAAACATATTTCTCTTAACAATAATTTTATTTGTACAATTTTTAAATGAATTTTAATAGAAACAGCATGGTGGCGATCACCTCAATTCCAGGGGTTATTTTCATTTATGTATTCTTTGATATTATAATAACCCTTTTTATACAATTTTTCTTTAATAAAACATTTAAACATGTTTATTGACAAATTTTGGACAAATTTTGTATAAGAAGAACCTCTTTTACAGGAAACGAGGCATTCCATCTTAGTCCTCACGGGTGACAGCGCATCTGCATTTTGATTAGTAGTCGAGGATAGATGTGGACGTCTATGTGCCACAGCAGCTACTTACCATCAGATGGACTGTGTGTGTGTGTGTGTGTGTGTGTGTGTGGTAGACTGTGTTTATCACCATTATCCTATAAAAAAAACTAAATATTCAAGACTATCAGATACATGTTTGTAAATATCCTCATATATGAAACTATTCTTTTCAGGTTCTTATTTCTTGCACATATTTGCTCATCCTTTTTTAACAATTATAATTAATACGCATTTTATTTACATAATGAAATATAATATTCAATAGTAGAAAACTATAATAAAAAAAACTAAACCTAATTACTTAGTTATCATACAGTCCTACTCCCCGTAGACCCGTGCACCTCTGGAAAGGAAATCCGGCTGTGAATGTAGAGGAGGGACGATATTCATTAAAAAAATCGAAACAGATCTCTACAGCACTTAAGTCTTTATATAACATAGCATCATATTGATGTGGAATGTGCTGTACCCCGCATCTTTCCCTGAAACACAATCATTTATAGCCTTTATAAAAGCATTTTGCTCAATAAATGAAATATTATCACAAGAATTTATTCCATATTGGTGAAAATTGTAATATGTAGACGTTATTCTTTGACAGCTGACAACGGCTCTGCAGAAAGATTTTCCTTTATAAATGGGTATTATGTCTGAAATCAAAAAAGAAATATTATTATAATTGTCTTATATATTTATTGATCTTTAATGTAATTTTATAGCCAAAATTGGTCTCTAAATAACAAAATAAAATAAATTATATACGCAAAGCTTTAGACAATTGAAAAAAAATAGACAATTTTATAAATATAATTATAAATTTTAATTATAAATAGTTATATAAAATTGTAAAAAAAATTTTTTACCTACTGAAAATGAGTTTCAATAAACTTTCTTCGCCTAATATTTCCCCTTATTGATGGTGGAATATATCTTTGTACTGTAGGTTCACATAAATATTGTTCAATGCTATCTCTCTCACCAGAAAATACATCTCTCATGTCGATGGCCATATTGTGTAGTACAGCACATGCAACAATTGTTGTTTTTGCTGCTTCAATATCTTCAAACATACCTCTAAATAGGCAACGAAACCGTTGCTTCTGCCGTTGCCGAACAGAAGCATGAATTCTATTTTTTGACTACAGGCCGCCGAGATCTCTTGATATCATCACTATTGGTCACTGCTGTAATAGTATGAAGGGCTGTTTCTTGCACACGTTTAGTGCTAGATGAACCTTGTGTTGACTTTGAATTATTTGTAATATCAGAGGTATTAAAAGCAGCGTCTGACCTGATTGGAGTACTTGCTGTGGGATATTTGGCCATCAAAGCATCTAACTGCTCCATCGCAAGGATCTTATCATAACCACCAGGATGTTTAACATAGATAACACCATCCAAAGTCCACACATTCTTTATTCCAAAATGTTTTCGAGCTCTTTTATGTATTGATGGCCTGGTTTTAGTAAGGAATTCGGAAACAGAAATTAGCAAGCCTTTCAATTTTGATTTAACTTTCCACATTTCCTGTTTTGTGTGGTGATCACGAAAATATACTATACAGGCCTAAAGTGGTTACTTTGCTGCGCACCAAGTCTATAGCAGTTTTCCAAGCTAATGGCAATTATATGTTTTAAACCCAATTTATTGTGCAACAGTTGTAGTATTTCATCTATTATATTAGTCACAGATGCCTCTGGGATGCCATTAAAAACAATAGGCTTTCGACGATGCCACATATTAATAGTATTGTTAGCAAATAATACAATTTAGATTACATCATATCACTTTTATTTTAGTCTGTCCGTAAATTACAACTAATTGTCGTATTAATAATCACTTTTTACTTTGTACTTGCACTACACTTTACACAAACACTAAAGTCTCTTATACTCTTAACACCTTATAACCGAATGAATCCAGCTTAGGTCGTGACAGCCATTTTTATATTTTCTTTAGAGTCAAATCCGAAACTATTACAATAAAAATCTTACCGGAAATTCAAAGATACAAAAGCGGAAATCCGATTTACATTTATTAAAGTTAAATGTATGTTTCACAAGACAATTACATTAAAATTATGGTCATTCAATATTTGTTTGATTGTTCCTTATAAATAATTGCTAACAATCGGCCTTTCCTGACATTTTCATGTCCCGTGAAAGGAAAATAGAAAATGTATTACCATATTAAGTTAGTATTATTTGTATTATTACAGTTTATTTTAAATTAATGACATTACATCGCAAACTATATTGAAGCCCCATTTATGTCTTCAATATACACCTTCATGTTCTCAACAGGCTAGGAATAGGTAAGGAAAGAATACTGAAGCCCCATTCATGTCTTCAATATTCACCTGCATGAGACCCCTTCATGTTCTCAACAGGTAAGGTATAGGTAAGGAAAGAATACTGAAGCCCCATTCATGTTCTCAACAGGCAAGGAATAGGTAAGGAAAGAATACTGAAGCCCCATTCATGTCTTCAATATTCACCTGCATGAGACCCCTTCATGTTCTCAACAGGCAAGAAATAGGTAAGGAAAGAATACTGAAGCCTCATTCATGTCTTCAATATTCATTTTCCAAATAAATTATTATACACATTAGTATAATATACCATGAACAAAAAATAATATACTTTTTTTCATAAAGAATAATATCAGGATTGTTTTTTTACAACCAAAATTATTTAAATAGATTTTTTTTATCTACCACTAAATCAAAATATTATTTATTTTAAATCATTACATAAAGGAAGGAAATGATCATTGTAATACTAATAACAAATTATTTGTAATCATATACTTATTTATTCACCGGTATTACTATTTCAACTTTGAGTACACAACTCATAGCTTCGTTAATAAACCAACCAAGGATGAATTTTATGAACTGAAAATATACCATTAAAACGACTACCCTTGCGGAACATAGGTGTATCTTCGACTACATATCTATCATTGTCTAAAACTTTACATATACGATAAGGACTGCGAAGTTTAGAAATAAATTTTCTGCTTTCACCTGTTGAAGGAATCTCTCTTTGTTCTAAATAAATAACCTACAACGAACTTTAAGATCTTCCGGTTCTTATCAAAACGCTCCTTTTGTTTTGTTGGTTCAATTTTAATTCATCGCGATACTTCATTCCTAATACTGTCAATATTATTAGTAGATTGTGCATTTTTATTATCGGAATCATTTAAGACATTCATCTGCACCAAAGAATCGTTAGTTCCTATTGTTTTTAATAACTGAATAAAGTCGGGAGTTTTACCAATAGTCTAATTTGTTGTATTATTTAATCTCCATTGAATGTCACTTAAACATTTGTCCCATAAATGTTCAGGCTTGCCAAATTTTTAAAGAAGCTTATATAGTGCGTTATACAGTTCTATTAGCACTTGCTTGACACCTAATGAGTCTAAACATTCATTGAACCGTTTAAATGTAAATGAGGTTCCTCTATCGGAAATTAGTCTCCTTGGGACGCTAAAAGTTTGATAATAACTTGGAAAATCCAGAAGTGCACGCTTCATGAGAGTTTATTTTCTTTCATCAAAATTAAATTATTTTTTTTTGATGAAAAAAATAAATTACTTTTAAACGGTGTCGAGTTCAATAACAAAAATCAATAGGGATCCTCCTAAGAATATACGGAATCTTATTTAATACTATACTCGTATATCTCAATCTATTGCTTACACATTTAGAAAATAAACTAAACTTATAATTCAATGTCTGTAGTTATTGCATAGACTTAGAATATACTAGCGTATAGACCAAAATAGTGTGCAAGGGAGAAGAAAATTCCTTATGGCAAAAATGCAAGATAGAAAAGGATACCAAATCTCATGACTCTGTAACTGATTTTGAATGACAGGTCGGCACAATTCAGCACGCAAAATAGCTCCGAGATATTTTGTAATTTTTAAAGTATAATAGTGGTTATTTTTAGTAAGTAACTTTTTCGAAAATGGTTAATTGTTCCGTGAGTGACTGTGCTGTTAATAATAGAAATAATCCTGATAATTTCATATCACAAGTAAATTCTCAAGACGTCGTCAATGTTATGACGCGTTTATTTTTGGTTTAAATTTATGTTACATACTGTTTAAAATATAGAGTATATTCAATTATTTTGTTAATTTTGATATTTGGCAAAGAAAAAATCACGTTGTTGATAATTTGCATGAATTGGTAAATACATTTTATACAAAATATTTTACATGTACGCTAGGGATTGACTCAACTATATCAAAATTAATGTCGATATTTATCTTGAATGTTTATAATGAATCGATAGACTTGCCTACACAACAAGAAAATAAATCCTTGGTTTGCGTTCTAAAATGTTATTTTATTTTGCCGTTTGTCAAACAGATTTCCTCCGGATTCTATAATTAGAAAATGTGGTTAAGGTTCATTGGACGGGTTGGTTGGAATGCAAAGAAGAACTCAACAATTTGCAGCAAACATTTTCCTTTTAATAAAAAGAATGTTATTAAAAGGAGTCATTTCTACATTATTTGTACCAGTAAGTAAAATAATGTTATAATAAGACTTCAAAAATATAACTTTCAAAACTTTAGAAAATATAGAGACAGATTTTTATACATTATAAAACTGTAGTACATTAAAGACAAAAAAAATCTTGAGATTATCCTCTTTAAGCCATTATGAACCCAACTATGTAACTATTTATCAACCAAAATAAATGTATAACCTTGCTTAACCAACCGCACAGCCTCACGGTCAAACTAGTACAATATTCATAGCATCATGCTATTTTCCCCAAGGGGTTGAGCGGAGCTTCGGAACATCGGATTATATTCTCAAATCATAATGATAAAACTTTTAGCGTAGTTAGGTATAGATATTTAGTAATGCTCCTCAAGCGCTACTAGACGACCGCACATGAGACGTGATAGTATAAATTCCATAGTATTTGATACTCACAACGGTTAATGCCCGATTCCTGCTTGATGGCTGACGACATTGTCGCGAGGGCTTAAGTAGCGTGGTTCATCCCCTACAGCGTTAGTCGTAGAGAAGAGGAACTCGTGGTTAAGTAATAGCTGCGCAGATAAATAGATCTGCGAAATTAAGTTGCACTTGCCGCGGTCAGTCCATGAATGGTGACCATTTTCTTAACATACCGAGATTGAGAGAATAGAAAGTGCATCTGTATCCGCAGACACTTAGTGCACTTTAATGTGTTAAGATCATTATGTTTTAAAATTCATGCAGCTAAATGATAATAAGTTTATTATTACTTTACTTTTCAGGGACAGATGAAAGAATATAAACATGAAGCATGATGAAGCCTCATAAACATGGCCTTTAAACAGAGCAATCTTATTTAACTGATTCCACAAGTTTCCTTCCTTAAATTATTAAGTTTACATTCATACTTAAGTCGAATGTTAAAATGAACTTCTATAATCTATTTAATTATTAATTATTATGTTTGTAATTATCACATAATACTTATATGAAAAATAAAGCAGCCATTATGTACTTGTGTCCTTGTTTTTGTTTCCCCATCAAAATATTTTATAAAATATATAAATATAAATAGGTATATACTCAGTTAGTATCTACCTATTTATATTAACAATATGTTAAAAAAATTCGGGGAAACTGCCCACGGCAGTAAATATTTTCTCCAAAGATCATAGCTCGAAAATACAACATTCTGATCTGATTATTGGGGAGTTTTTAAGTTTTTCGGTAGAAGTCACCTGGGATTTTATACATCTGAATTAAAACCAACAAAAGGCAGGTAGGTCTCAGCTTATTCCCAGGAACATGTTATATGGATATTTTTAATTATTTTAGAACTATCATGGTAAAATTAGTTAATTTTGAAGTTATTCAACTTCATGCACTAAACAATTTTTATAATCTTTTACCGCTTCCTTAACAATCATTTTCGATAGTCCTTTTAAGTAAAATATACATCACTAGCTAACGCACACAATGACAAATCAAAATTGGTCACGCGTTTTCGGGCTGTCAGGTGGTCTATACGCCAGTATATTCTAAGTCTATAAGTTATTGTAACGTTAATAATAATATGGATTTGATGTCTAGCTAAAAGTTTAAGAACGATTTTATGTAGCGAATTTGAGGTATGTCCACATATATTTATTCCATCAACCTTAACCTTTTCGCTGTCCCGTGCACTACATATAGGTCATTGCTATTGTCTTACTACTATGTCTTAAAACCGGACAGTGAAAGTGTTAAAGTACTTATAAATACTGAATGTACCTACAAATTTCTTTTACACTATTAATTATTGACCAGTGCACTATTTTAACATAAAATACCGGTGAAAACTACTAGACAATCGGTTTTTGTTTGTTTCTAGGTTATTGTGATATTCATATTTTAATTGTTAATTTGTCAGTATTTCCGTTAAATACGGTTAAACTAATATTACTATTGTAATCTATTGGTTATAAGGAATAAATCGACATGTGTTTCATTAAATTACGCCTGGTTACGGTGGTGGACCAATTTTCAATACAAAAAGAAATTTTCCCCTTTCTACTAATGTAACAGGCGAAACAAAGTTATGTTCAATTTTATTTACATAAATATTCTGAACATTTTGTACAGGTAAAGCTTGAACCAGCAGCATATTTCTTTGTTAAATAATATAAAGTTGAAGATACACATTTAATCACTACTCGTTCCCTGACCATTGTTTAGTTGTATGACACTGAATAACTTCATATTCACGTTTAGGTAATTGACAACTACTAGCTTCTATTAATAACTGCCCCTTATAGTTTGGAGATGAGTAGACATATATTTCATTATAACCAAAAGCAACTGACGTAGATCCAGCCACGTACAGCAAAACCTTAGTTACTTTTGTGCATCTCATGAAATTATTTTTAAGCTATCCCTATTTTTATAGATAACTATGTGGTATTGTTAAGTATACGTTTGCATCAGCAGTAACGGAACTCTTAGTAACACATCTGCCATTATGTAAACTTGTACCGTAGCCTTAACAAGATCAACTTCAATTTCGACTTTACACATACAGAGAAATTTCACTAACTAGACTTTTAACACAGATTCCTTCAACGTGGTACATTGACTAGGTACCAAAACCTATGAAACAGTTCAACTCTTAGTCATTGTTAACCTTGGTCGATTTAAAATATTTTAAATCATAATCAATATTTTTGGATATAACACTAAAACAGTCTTAGTGTTGGCGGACCTTTGTTTCGGACAACTATCAGTTAAATGACCTATCTTAATGACACGTGTCACACCTTTTAATAAGATGTTTACAATTAAAATATGGGTGTCCTTCCACAGTTATAACATTTCAGTACAGTTTTAACATCAGAACTACATGGTATCGGCTTTTGGTAGTTTGTTGTCAGAAGTGCTTGTTTGAATTGTGGTGCATTTTAGGTCTCCTAACAGTTTTAACATTCCTTAGAAAAACATTAATAATTTATCTGGTTCCGTACATTGAGCCGCTTCGATACTTGTTCTAACAAACCTGTCCTCAATGCATCTTTAGCATTTTTACCAAAAATTAATAAGCATCTGTTCAGTAAAACAATCTCTTCATAAAAATACTCTTCTACAGCCTTACCAAATCGATCCCTATACGCAAGCATTTCTGTCAACAGTTGGACATAATTTTGATTTCTTGGGTAACGCTGACCTAGTTTTCGTACCATTCAGACCAAGAAAACATTAAACTTTGCAAACCTTGATACCATTTTTGTGCAAAAAAAAACTAATTTCGGAAGAGCATAATGGATTACCTGACGTTCTGACTGATAAATAGCCGCACACTCATTCACCTTAATCATCCAGGTATCAACGGTTTGATTACTCTTAAACGGATCGAACTCTCGATGTATTGCGTCGCGTACGTTTGGATGGACTTCGGTCACGCTGCATACGCATGGAGGCACTGCGCTTATTCAGCGAACAGCCGAAATCACTACGCCCGCTGGATCGTAAGCGCTCGCGTCGAATAGTGCTGCAGTAAGATCGACATCTTCGACTGTCGCTCGGTCCCACTGCTAGACGACATTGGTGACGAGCTCGGGCGAGGTCTCGTGTTCATACGCTTACGGGATCGTCGGTCTCGTCTCACGTTTTTATCACTGAAAAATTAACAGAAGACTAGAAAGCAAAATGCTTAATGTATAGTAATAACGACTTTTCGTTTTTAGTTTAGAACAAAAGTCACAAGGTTTTATTACGAAAACATTGTCCATGTAATTACAAATTAAGAAGAAAAATATAGAAGAAGAATTAATTGAGTCGAGTAGTAGCAATTTAGGTTTCCGTCTGTTTTCCTTTTTATTTAATTCTGAATACAAAATAAGTAAAGGATATAGTTTGGCTAGTATGCTTAAGTGGAGCCAAATTGTTGACTGAAGATGTTAGTATATATATATATATATATACAAAAAAAAGAAGGAAAAAAAAAACTGACATAATTTACCAATTTGAGTCGCGCTTGATTATTGGTGGTAGTTGCCAAAAATCAACAATGAATGATATGGGTAGATGTAAATAAAATTTAACTCTTCTTAGAGTAGAGGAAAACTTACTAATTTATCTTTTTGCATAATGAGTCCGAAGTACCGAGTTATCTTAGCTCGATATTATCCCACTTCTGATTTGTTAGCAAATAATACAATTTAGATTACATCATATCACTTTTATTTTAGTCTGTTCGTAAATTACAACTAATTGTCGTATTAATAATCACTTTTTACTTTGTACTTGCACTACACTTTACACAAACACTAAAGTCTCTTATACTCTTAACACCTTATATCGTTTATAATTGAATCCAGCTTAGGTCGTGACAGCCATTTTTATATTTTCTTTAGAGTCAAATCCGAAACTATTACAATAAAAATCTTACCGGAAAGATACAAAAGCGGAAATCCGATTTACATTTATTAAAGTTAGATGTATGTTTCACAAGACATTAAAATTAGGGTCATTCAATATTTGTTTAATTGTTCTTTATAAATAATTGCTAACAGTATCAATATTCTTCATGCACTCATGAACCTGCTGCCGTAAAAGATTTAGCATTTTGATAACAAGTTCCTTAAAGGAGTAAAATTCTTCTTGTAGTTGTGCCAGTGTTGGGTTTATTGGAGTGGATGCATCCTTCAAGCGTTTCTCAAATACGGCCATTTTCTGACTCCAGCAATCTTCCAACTCTCTCTGCATATTCTCAACATCCATGACATTTGCCATTATTCAAGAACTGATACCACGAAAGTTATTTACTATGTAAACAAGTTAACACTATTACGAATTGAGGTTATGATGGGAGGTGAATTGTGAGTATTTAACGATTTAAATTGTCATACTTATTAAACACTGAATTAAAAACAAATAACTAGTTATTATATTAGCACAAATACTAAAAATTAGATTCAAAATTATATTTAGATCATAAAATATTACGATAGCACTTTTGTAACTGTATTTATTCAAAACCTACCCGCCGAAAAAAAAAATTAAAGGTATTACATAGAATATATCTAATAAATGTATACTGTTTGTTATTCCAAAATCTAAGAGACCTTCATTCTAAATTATTTCATTAAATCCGTTTAGCCATAAAAAGTAATTACATGATTACTCTCTAGAACTACCCCACAGGTTTTGCTACCTTATCCAGGGGCATTTGCCATAGCTGCTGCCCATCTTGTGTTTCAGTCTCTCTGTCGCCTCTTGCGACACCCACGGGATGATATGGGGTAGTGGATTCCTTTACGCCGCTACTACATCGCTATTTATTGTATTAGTAAGCATAATTCTTGTAATAATTGTCTGGAACTCCAATTTCAAGCAGTTTTTGTACACGCATTATGTTTTAGTAAAAGATCTGTGTAAAGTTAATGGGGCTCAACTGAAGCAGGAACTGATTTACGTGTCATTATGTGATTTATTTTTAACGAATAGAGATACGAGAAGAAAGCGTTCACTTAGAGAACGGTTTGCCTCTTTATTTGCCGTGTCTTAATGACACGTGTCTTATTCACAGACTTGACGACTTCCAGACAGGTTCCTTAACAAGCCCGCTTTCGAAAATAATTTAGGTAGTATTACTCTCCTGCAGATAATACAAAGCACAATCTGTTTCTTTGTGTGGCATATATTATGAAAGGTTTAAAAACAGAATTTTTGTTTTGAATAAGTTGAAAGAAATCTTAAGCGTTTCAAATTATTATAAAGAAATTTTATTTATGATATAAATAATGTATTTTAAATTGTGTTATTCAACAAACAGATCAGTCATTTTCGTTGGCATATTTAGACTGGGTGTTTAGATTAGGATGATAAACGAGTGTGAACTTCAAAATGTAAAATAAATACGGTAATAACTAAATTATTACATACAGATAATATTTTAACATAAAAAATGCAAATTATCGTTTGAAGTGAGCAATTTTACACAATTTTATCATAGTAGATTATTATTTGTATCAATAACCATTGTATCATTGACCATATCATAATCATCATCATCATTACAGCCTATCCAAACGTCCTCAGCTGAATATAGGTCTCCCCAAAAGATTACGTCATAGATTTGATTATGCCATAGTTGCCACGCTTGACAGGCTATTTAGTAACCGTGTTTTTATCATTTTCATTTGTTATTAAGAGGATGCTGCTACTCATCACCTGTTTTATTTCGTCTCGATATTATAGGGTGGTGGATTCGCTTACCTTGCCAGTACACATCGCTTAACCAGCTCAAAACTAAAAAGTAATTCAAAGAATTATCAAATTCATACTTTAGTTCATTAACATGATCCTCTTCTAAGTTTTCATGTGCTTACTAGTAAATAAATTTAAAGGATAGGTGTTGAATATATTCCAAATTAATGCTTTGTTTTTTTCGTTATATTATTGTCACCAAATTAAAAACTCGCGATCCACTCAACTTAAATCACTTCAGCAGCTTTAAATTGCTCTTAAATAATAAAAAAGTACACCAATAGCAAGAGAAATTTCAATTAAGAGAACATAAACTTTCGTCTAGGGCGTCCCTTCCCGACTCTGCCGTTCATATCTGCAACATATATTTCCTTTGTCACTCTTTCTACAAGAAAATCACCGCAGCATTCATTTCTTAATCCTGGTCACAACATCATCTTGCAAACCACACTTTTCTCTTATCACACAATTTCTCACCGTGTCATTCAGATTCAGCCCTAACGTGCTTCTTCTGTCACATCCAACTTTCACTACCATACACTAAAGTAATTAACACAGCATTGTAAATTGCCATACGTGCCTTTTTAAGACATTCTGACTTTCCACAATAGAGTTTAAAACCCCATTTACTCTATTTCCTGCGTTCACTCGTCGTTCTATATCCTTATCATATCTACCATCCCTGCTAAATTCATATGCCAAATACAAAATTCATCCACTTGCTCGACCAGCTCTCTTCTATTCTTATTTAGAAATAATATAAAAATATGTCCCATATTGTCTTACCTTAAAATAAATCAAAAGGTTAAATAAATCAAAATACAGGATTTTCTACAGAAGAATCAAAAGTTTCTGAACTTTACACTCTCGCTTTCTTCTTTTTTTTACACACGGCTCCCGCAACGTTTTACAGTAGATTGGCAAAATACGTTAGTGTTATATATTTATTTATTTATTTACTCTTAATTGCTTATTACAACTTAATAAAAAGGATTATAAATGGCGAAATTAATGCCTCCAGGCATTCTCTCCCACTTCTCGTAACAAAATAATACATTGTGCTGCCAAAATACTGATATCTAATATTTACCAAATCATTAAAAGTATAAAAATGTTGATGTATTTAAAGCTATTTGTACTTTTGAAAAATAACCAAAGTTGAATGTAGTTGGAAAAGTTTCAGCAGCTTACGGTATAGAGCTATTCCATTGTCCCCCTGTATGTGATGTTTCTGTCTGTACTTTTGTAGCCTAAAGTACTGTACTGATTATTGAGACGAGACCTGTTACAGGGCTCTTCTCATTCCTGAAAGGGTTTTGCGCAGGGCGGGATCCGCTACGCTGCCTTAATGTGTGTTGTCGGAATGCGTATTATGCGTTCAAATTTTATGAATCCAAGACACGCTTTATTGAAAATGGTTTCATCATCGCTATATACGTGGTAATTCAGGACGATCTTATATGCAATTTTTTTTAATATATTTTTTGTCTGTATAACTGGTTCTTCCATGATACTTGTTTGTGTTATAGTTTACAATAATTATGCATATACCGTTGACGTCCAAAATCATATAAATAAAAGGAGGAAATAGATCCTAATAACCGTGATAACAAAAATATCATCATTTATCATTAAATATAATAACCTACATAACGTAAATTGGTTATTAAGACATCACTTAAGGAATACGTGCGGGCAATATAAATAGAAATGAATAGTCATTCACTACGGAGTAAAATTCCATTATCAGTTAATTGCTTTTGCCTAAACACAGAATTGTCAAGGTTGTAATAGTACTTACTTACTTATATATACTTTTTTATTATAAAATAAGGATGACCAACGAGCACACAGTCCACCTGGTAAGTTTTACGTAGTAGAGCCATGCTGCAGCTATATTATTAGTATAGTTATAGCACGAATGGGACGGGGAAGGACCACGCGAATCTTATGTATTAATCTTTATTAACTACAATATTATTAATTACACTGTTTATTATCATAATAAAAAAAACTAAACCTAAAATTTTAAATTATTCGGGATGGAATAGACTTTTCTGTAAAAAAATCACTCAGGACATTAAATATCGATTCGCCTTTAGTGTCCGAATTCAAAGTTTTTGCGAATAGCAGCTTTCATGGATTTCTTCGTCCATAACAAATCGACCATATGCCAACAATAATGCTTCATTACCAGGAAAAGTAGACTCGACCAATCGAATAGAGAAATGAGTGGTTTGCAGATAATTACACAAGAAGCTTTCTATATCAGAGCTCGTTTTATCAATACGTCTTTGTACAGTATTATTACTTAAAGGAATTCTTTTGAGTACGTCAAATGGAGGTTTGTGCTGAACAGTTTTTAAAACCTCTTCAATAGCGGGTAAAATTAACTCTTCTCCGATGGAGTGCGGTTTTCCAGATTTTGCTATAAGCAACGAAATATTGTGAGATGCCTGCAAGCCATCATCGTTACTTTGAGACGTTGAAGCAAACATACTATTTACGGTAGGTCTCTTTCATATTTTTCCTTCAATGTTTTATAGTGTTCAGCAAGGAAACGCAGCCAGCTTTCTTGGAACGCTTGCTGCGGTTCCTTGCTGAATGGCTATAATTAGCAATAGAACGAAAAAAAAGCCAGTTCTCTTATCACCAGCGGCGACGATAAGTCGCTGTTGATATAGTTTCTTGATGAACTTTGCCGCACGTTAAACTCACGGACCGATAGTCTCTAAGAAAATGGGACAACTATAACTATAACTATAGATAAAAAACGGACATGGATGATAACCAACGAGACTATATTATTAATTGGCACGCTGCAGCACTGGTCTAGGCAAGCATAAGACCAAAGAAATTACTTAAATTTATCTGAAACAATAAAAGAATAAAATAACATAAATTTATCTTAAACCATAAAACAATAAAAGAACTTAAATTTATCTAAAACAATAAACCAATAAAAAAACTTAAATTTATCTAGAACAATATTTATACTTATTTCTAAAATATAATACTCATATCAAAGGGAGAGAGTTTTTTTCCATTTTCATCTACTACTTTTAAAAAAAGCATCCATCCCGCGTCCATACATACCGCCAGCCTTTGCGCCGCCCTTCCTCCTGTGCCTTATGGAATAACTGCTTATTAGTAGGAGTAAGGCGCTCATCTATATAAAAGAAGCTCGTCTCAACATCTATGTTTAGTCCAGCGATATCGACACCGTGTCGCACGCGCGCCGCACATATCAGTTGATCTCGAATCGCTCGCCGAGTAAGTCTCACAACTAAAAGACGTGGTCTGGGCTTATTATCTCTCTCAAAGGACCAAAGTAATGCCGTCATCGGGTCTCCTGTCTCATAAAGCGCAAACGCGCAGCCCCCAAAAAGGGGCCGAGCCTCACTCAACCCCCTCGTCCCCCAACGCCACTCCAGTAAAAAAGAAAGCCCCCGCGACGCGCGCTCAATACCCCAAACCCGCGGCAAACCGGTCCCCTGCTGAACGCAAGGAAAAGCCGCCGCCACCCATCATCGTCCGGGATATGACCAAATGTATCAACCTTGCAATTGTTTAAACTCAAAAAAATATACTGCCCGAAGGTGCAAAACGCCGGTCAGGGCATCCGCATTTTCGTATAGACGACTGAGGATTTCTGCAGTGTGACAAATCATCTGCGCGCTCAACAAGTTAGTTTTCACATTTAGGCCCTCCCTGAGAAACGTAACCTTCGTGTAGTCCATCTCGAACTCCCCAAGGAGCTCGAGACCGTCCACATTCTAGATGACCTCAAAGCCCAAAATCTCCCAGTCAGGGAGGTGCACAGAATGCACCACCAGACCGATAAGAAACGGTTGCTAGACATGTGACTTCTCAATCTGGACCTGTACATCCTGAAAGGCTACAACCACTCAAAAAAAACCGTAGGACCACCAGCACTGGCGCCCTCTTCTTTGTTGTCACGAAAGCGTTTCACAAAGTCTGGCACGACGGCTTGCTTTATAAGCTATATAAACTCAACGTGCCTGATAGGCTCACTCACATCATCGGAGCCTTCCTTGCCAACTACCACATTTGCTATCGAATAGAGGGCACTCGATCTTCGAAATTCCTTCTCAAGGCTGGAATCCCTCAGGGCTCAGTCCTCTCCCAACTCCTCTTTACACTTTTCACTAGTGACATCCCAAAGGACCCAGTAGTTAATACTGCTCTCTTCGCCGATGACATGGCACTTTTCATCGCCCATCACAACAAAAGAATTCTCACCAAGATACTTTAAACAACCGTCAACCGTTTAAGCGATTAGTTCTGCTTATCAAAGTGAATACTGAGAAAAGTATAGCAATATACTTTCAAAGGAATCCCTCTCTCAACCGTCAAAACCTAAATCACAAAAAATCGTTAAGTACGATCACCCTATTCGGCGGCCAGATCCCCTGGCATCATTCATCATCGTTACAGCATTTCACAACTCCACTGCTGAACATAGGCCTCCCCCACGGAATGCCACAAAGCACGGTCTCAAGCCACCTGCATCCATTGACTTCCTGCATGTCTTACCAGGTCGTCACTCCATCTAGTGGGGGGACCCCCTACGTTTCGACTGCCGGTACGAGGCTGCCACTCGAGAACCTTTCTTCCCCATCGGTTGTCGGTTCTTCGAGCTATATGGTCGGCCCATTGCCACTTCAGCTTACTAATCCTTTGGGCTATGTCGATTACTCTGGTTCTACTGCGGATATCCTCATTTCTAAGTCTATCACTCAGAGAAACCCCGAGCATAGCCCTCTCCATAGCTCGCTGAGCGACCTTGAGCTTCCTCATACGGCCAACAGTGAAGGACCATGTCTCAGTTCCATATATCATCACTGGCAACACGCACTGGTTGTACAATTTAGTTTTGAGGTTTTGAGGTATGCCTGAGGAGAAGATGGGTCGTAATCTCCCGAACGCTGCCCAGCCGAGTTGAATCCGTCGATTGACCTCTCGGTCGAAGTTGGACTTACCTAGTCGGACTATTTGTTCCAGGTAAACATATTTGTCAATAACTTCGAGCTTAGTGCTCCCAACAACTACCGGCATAGGTGTGACATGGACATTAACCGGCATAGGTGTGACATGGACATTATCCCCCGGCAATCAACGGCCAAATACTTAGGGGTTACATTCGACCACGGCATGACCTTCGCGAAACACATTCGCTATCCACAACCGTGCCAAATTCATTACTAGTCGCCTCCACCCGCTAGTTAACAAGAAGAGCAAACTATACGTTTCGACTCCAAACGTCATGGCCTCTCTCCGGAGGCCCTTAACGTTTTAATTGAACACCCGGTTCCGCTAGATTCCGACGACCCAAATGTCGCCTGGCCGTCACACACCAATATTACACACTCACCTAGTGTCACATCGGATGAGACGCATTACTGCGTCTCATCCAATGTGACGTCCGCAGACGGGCGCACCACACATCCCTCCATACCGCGTACACACGATACACCCGCGTCTCTAGGCGGTTCTCACCGCCCAGAACATCGAACGATACGACTTAGCCGTCTGAGCCGGGGCCCGCCACCCTTGTTCGGACGGCGGTTCGACAACTCATCCATGTCATGATGTGATCACAAAACACAAGATTATTGATTTTACGTTGCACTAAAATAAATAATCTCCATCCACTTTATAGCCTTTAGTCCGATGTAGCTGTACGAGCCATAAGGCTAACAGCACTAACATCACAGAAACTAGATGTCTCCTGCCACCGTCTCTAAATATTCCACAGGGCTCTAAAACCGAGGGAACAGAAAAAACTCTGAGAGAAATTTATATAGACAAGAGCTCCTCTTTCTAACTTCTTCTTTTAAATTAAAACAGGAATATGAAAATAGAGAAATTTAAATATAGTGGTGATTATTATCTTTTTTGTTTTATCCTTATTGGAAAGTAATATGTTAATGTTAAAATTCACCATATTCCTTTCAAGCTCAGTATTATGTATTTTTCAACAGAACTGGATTTGATGTCAACAATATTGCCGCCAAGGCATAATAGAACAAGAACTCGTGGCCTGGCGACATGCTGATAAATTAACAATAACGTATTTAGGCCAATAGCCTTTCTATCGCGGACGGGGTCTTTTAAATTACAAAAAGCGTTTGTACATTTTAAGAATATTAAACAATGTTGCTTATAATATTAAAAGGCAATTTAAATGCACAGTTAGTCTAAAATTTCATTTTTCATACCTTATTGTCAGATGTCATACGTTTTTGCTCACGCATCCCATTTTATTGTAGAAAATAAAAAGGGTGACACTGAAAGTTCCCAAACTCTTTTTTCTTGTGGACCACTCTCAAAGTTTTACTATTTTCGGTAGACCTCCTGCTGTTACATTTCTACTATATTCCCAAAACTCCTAAAAAATATCACCGTAAATTGGGGGTGTTAAGAAGAAAAAAAAAGTAGCACATTTTCTTGTGTCCTATATATTAAAATAATAACATAACATAACATAACATAAACACTCACGGCTGTCACCCAGAGGGGTAGGCAGAGATTATGGACTTCCATTTGGCACGATCCTGACACACCTCTCTCGCCTCCTCCACATCCATATACCTACGCATACACACTCGTCGGTTAAGGGTACTCTTAATTTGGCCCATTTTCAGTATATCGCCAATTTGGTCAATAAACCTTCGTCTAGGGCGTCCCTTCCCGACTCTGCCGTTCACCTCTGCCACATAAATTTGCTTTGTCACTCTTTCCTCATTCATTCTTTCTACATGACCTAACCACCGAAGCATGCCTTTCTTAATCCTGGTCACAACATCATCTTGCAAACCACACTCTTCTCTTATCACACAATTTCTCACTCTGTCATTCAGATTCAGCCCTAACATACTCCTTAATGACCGCATTTCTACAGCATTTATTCTACTCTCGTGCTTCTTCTGCCACATCCAACTTTCACCACCAGACATTAAAGTAGGGACTAACACAGCATTGTGAATTGCCATACGTGCCTTTTGGACACATTCTGACTTTCCACAACAGAGTGTAGAGCCCCATTTACTTTATTCCTGCGTTCACTCGTCGTTCTATATCTTTATCATACCTACCATCCCTGCTAAATACACATCCCAAATACACAAACTCATCTACTTGCTCGACTAATTCCCCTTCTATTCTTATTTCACATATTGTTTTACTTTCTTCTCTTTCAAAGACCATAACTTTCGTCTTACTTGCGTTCACTTTCATTTCCATTTCTTTTAATGAAATGTTCATTAATGTAACCATGATTTGCAACTCGGCCGCCGACGATGCGAGTATGACTTGATCATCGGCGTACAAAAGGCATTTGACGGTTAACTCACCCATTCTTAACCCGCATTCTTCAACTTTCAGATTTTCCAAACAACTGTCCATAAATAGGTTGAACAGCCACGGGGAAGCCACACAGCCCTGACTGACCCCTTTATGGATGCCAAACCAGTCCGAGTAGGCCCCGTTGATCCTGACACAAGCACTGGAGTCCCTATACAGAGACTTCAATGCCTGTATCAATCCAGTACTCAACCCAAATGAGTTCAGTGTTTGCCATAATACATCCCTGTCCACTCTATCATAAGCCTTTTCCAAGTCCACGAACGCACAAAAACCCTTTGGTTTTTGGCCAAAAATTTTCCATGATCATGCGCATGGAAAAGACCTGATCCGTACATCCCATTCCTTTCTAAATCCTGCTTGCACATCCCAAATTTTTCCATCAGTATCTTTCATAACTCTTTCAATTAGTACCTTAGCACAGTTTTCCAACAATGCTAAGAAGACTGATACCACGGTAGTTTTTACAGTCCTGCTGCGATCCTTTTCCTTTATGTAGTGGGACTATCACGGCTTTGCACCAGTCTCCCGATACCCGCTTAAGTTCCCAACACAAATTAAACAAGGTGTACAGCAGGTCTGCCACCATTTCCTCTCCAGCCCTTAGCATTTCGAGTGATACTCTATCATATCCGGCTGCCTTACCTGCTTTCATACTTTTCATTGCTTTCATTATTTCATCTATACTTATCTCTCTATCTCTTTCTTCTTCTTTCGGAATATTTATTTCATTTAATTCAAACGTCTCATCACTCATAAACACGCTTTCAAAGTATTCCTTCCATCTCCTTAAACTCGACACTTCGTCATTCAGAATACAGCCATTCTGGTCTCGTATAGCATCCATTCTAGGCTGTTTGAATGTGCCCTGGCAGTTCTTGAGTTTCAGAACATTTAATATTTGCCTGGAAGTTATCCGATATTCTTCATCATTTATCCGTCCTTTCTGCTCAACTCTTTCACTCCTGTTAGCGGATGCCCAGACGCCTTTTTCTCACCATACCGCTGCCAATCTGCCGTTGCCAGCCCAACCATGCCTTCAGCCAATCCATCAACCACTGACACCCTCATTTCTTCCCTCATTTCCCAGTCCCTCACTCACCACTGCTTCAGGTGCTGCATCCACAGTTCTTGACCCGCAGTCCCTAGACCTGGAGACCGTGGTATAATGTCAAGAAAGTTTTGGTGATGCAGCCACCGAAGCATGTGGCAAGAACGAATGAAAGGAAAAGTAGTTGTTGTGGGACGATGAGGCACGGATGGAAGTTGAAGCAAAGAAGAGAGCATGGTTAGATTTATTAGCAACCAAGGCTGGTTATTCTAGCGGTATGAGTGATGATATTGAAAGAAAAAAGGCAGTCTTTAGACATCTAAATAACAGAGTAAAAGAAGTAGTTGAAAGGAAAAAGCAAGAAAGAACGGATAAGAATGATAGAAGAATATCGGATAACTTCCAGGCAAATATTAAAATGTTCTGGAAACTCGTAAGAACTGCCAGGCACATTCAAAACAGCCTAGAATGGATGCTATATGAGACCAGAGTATGGTATTCTGAATGACGAAGTGTCGAGTTTAAGAGATGGAAGGAATACTTTGAAAGCGTGTTTATGAGTGATGACGTTTGAATTAAATGAAATAAATATTCCGAAAGAAGAAGAAAGAGATAGAGATTCATACACAATTCATCCATTCCACTTATATTTTCTCTCAGTCTACATTTGTACTTCTCTTTGCACCTTCATCTTGTAACCTCTCTGTTCTTATACTGTAACGCAGTGGTAGACACAGATGTCCGATGCCGCCAACGTCTGAATAGACCATTAATTCGGCATAAGACCATAATGATCCGTCCCTACGTTGGACCCCCGGTAAACCCTTGTATCTACCACTGCGCTCCTCATTTTTTCATCCACAATTATGAAATCTATCATGCTTCTATCATCACCTCTTTCCCATGTATACATGTGAATCTTCTTATGACTAAAGAAAGTGTTCGTCACAAAAAGATTTTTTTCCACACATACGGTGAGGAGGCTTTCACCATTCTCATTTATACTTTCATCACCAAACGTTCCCAATATCCTTTCATAACCAAGCCTCTTCACGCCAATCCTTCCATTAAAATCTCCTAATATAACAATATTTTCATTACACTTGCATTTCATTAGCACCATCCTTACCATCTCCTAAAACTGCTCTCGGGTATAAGTGGGCTTAGATATGTCTGGGGCGTAGACCCCTAGAATAAACAACTTCTTTAAGCCCACTTTCATTCGTATCCATAGCAGTCTCGGGCTTACACATTCATACTCTTTCACACACTGACCCATTCTTTCTGAAAGGATGATACCGACTCCTGGCATGCCCGCTCGGTCTCGTCTACCCCAGACCAGTACGCGGTATACATGCCGTAATGGTGACATCCTTTCCCTTCCGTTCGTCTCATTTACACATAACACATCTATTCCTCTATCATACATCATATCGAATACTTCATCCATCTTATCATTCATTGCTCCACATACATTCAGCGTAGCCAGACGGGCTTCCGCAATCCACTTTTCGCCCTTCCGGGAGACAGGACGTGACGGGCGAACCTCGTCGCCGAATATTAGAATAATACTTGTGGTTATACAAAATTATAAACATTTATTATTACAAACAATCAACAATTGACTAAAAATCCACAATGAACTCTGAAATGTAAATCAACAATAAAAAAATATCGCATTCTAATAATATACACGATTACGTAGATCATAACACTAAAACATTTTTTCTTCAACCGGCTACATATCATGAAGTATTTAATGAGATCAAATTATTAAAAAATACATCATCTGTCGGTCCCGATGAAATCTCAACCAAAATAATAAAAGAAAGCGCAGTATACATAACAGCCCCTCTCACACATGCAATAAACTTATCTTTTGTTACTGGTGAATTCCCGCAAAGACTAAAGAATACTATAATTAAACCATTGTACAAAAAGGGTGAAATATACAACATGAAAAACTACAGACCAGTTGCTCTAATCCCAATTTTCGCAAAATTATTTGAAAAAATTGTGTATAAAAGGGTTATTAATTTTTTGGACAAATATAATATTATTGCTAATGAGCAAAATGGTTTTCGTAGAAATAGATCCACAAACCTAGCCATATATCATCTTATGAAAACAATACACGAGTCATTAGACAGAAGAATACACATTTCGGCGATATTTACTGATATGTCAAGGGCTTTTCACTGTGTTAATCATAAAATACTATTAGATAAAATGGAGAGGTGTAGAATTCGAGAGTGGCTCTTGATTGGTTTAAGTCATACATTTCGCATAGGAAACAAGCCACAGAACTAAATAACTTTTGTTATAATACAAAAATAGTGACAGTTAATAGATCCAAATTTAGAGAAATAAGCCGCGGTGTTCCACAGGACACTGTATTAGGACCCCTTCTTTTCTTGTTGTATATAAACGACCTTCCAAAACATATATTAAATTCCAACGATATTATTTGCAGATGACTGCACCACACTCGTCAAGTGTGCTTCCAGAGTTTTATATCAATCAGATGTTAGCATTACACTCGGGAAAATTGTGGAATGATTAAACCGTAACCAATTAAGTATTAATTTGTCAAAAACTCATACAGTTTTATTCCAAATTTCAAAAACCGTTACCATTAAATAGATAAATAGAACATGAGTCAGAAATAATACAGGAGGTACATTCAACAAAATTCTTGGGCTTAACTGTTGACACTCATTGTAGCTGGGAACCACATTTAAATGAACTTTGTGCCAAGCTTTCAAAATACGTCTACCATTTGAGAAGAATAATTTCTAACGCGTCTGTTAAAGCAGGATTGATGACATACCATGGATATATACAATCAGTTTTAGCGTATGGCATAATTTTCTGGGGCAACGCCCCAAATATCGGCAGGGTATTTAAAATGCAAAAAAAGTTCATTAGAGCTATGTGCGGGGCTCCGCAGAGTGAGTCTTGTAGACCATTTTTTAAGAAACTGGGCAGTTTTCCACTACCCTGTTTATACATTAAAGAGGTATCTTTATTTGTACGGAAATATGAATACTTATTTGAAAAATCTAAAAATCCCAGGAAGCCTTATAAAATAACAAGTTCATTTTATCCGAAAACAGTACAATATAATAAAAGCATTTACTGTAATGCCATTAAAATTTACAATAATATTCCTGACTCTTTTAAAAATATGAACGATATAAGATTTAAAAAGGTACTGAACACGTGGTTATTAGATAAATGCTTCTACAGCTTACAAGAATTTATAGAAAACAAAGATTAAATAAAGTAATGATATATTGAGTGGTTAGATTTATTATTTAATTATTCTAACATATTATTGAGTACTAAGACAAAATTATAATGAAAAAGTTAAATAAAGTATTTTTAGTAGTAAGTAAAGTATTTTTAGTATAGAAAACTGACATCATATATTGTAATAATAATTTAAAAAAAATACGATGACATTAATGAATTAATCTATATATTATATTTGATAAAGATATCGATTATTTGATAAATATAATTAAGACTTAATATTGTACACCTGAAATAGGTAGACTATGGAGCACAAATGTACATAACATAATCTTAAGATCTTATTTAATTTTACCTGTAGTCATGCAATAAATATTTTTGATTTGATTTGATTTGTTAATGAAACGGATGTACTTGATGAAGAAGTAATAAAAGTAATAAGTAATAGTAATAAAAAATAATATTAATAAGTAATAGTAATAAGTAATAAAAAATATTAATAATATAAAAATAGTAATAAGTAATAAAAAATATGATGTAAGAAGTAATCTCAAATCTCCCCGTTCTGTGATGTTCAATCTGCTCCTTTATTTTGTTAACAGGTTAGTAACAGCACTAAAATTTCTTTCGACAAGATAAGACGAGGGAAACGCAATCAAAAATTTTCTCGCAATTTCCCACAGCCCAGGATATTTTTCGGGGATTTTTGCCTGCAGCCAAAATTATTGATAGCCTTTTTTAAATTTCACCTTCAGTTCCTCGTTGGTGCTGAGCTTAAGTAGCTCCTCTTGTATACCACATTCGCCTCTTCCGGTTCATTAAATGGGGTTAAGATCCATGGTGGTATTTCCATCGTCAGAATATTTTCAAATCTATTTTTGAAGTCATCGTGTAGGATATTTAAATGTTGAGCGTATGTCTGAATATCCTCATCAAGACATTATATCTGTGAAAAGTGCGGAAACTGGGAGGATTCACGCCGACTAATATTTTGCTTCATTAATTTCAATTTACCAAGAAAAGCCGAAATGTTACCCTTTGTTTTTATTAAATTTAAGCTGTCCCCTTGTAACTGCAACTTAACGTCATTGAATTTTTTGAACAAATCTGTTAAGTACGCAATGTTCGCTTTATATTTGATCAGATTTTCTTTTAAATCTGGTGCTTTAGTTTCCAGAAACTCTATCACTTATTTGAAAAGTGAGTAAAATCTCGATAAGCATGCACCTTTCGACAACCAGCGTACTTCAGTATGTAAGGGCAGTCGTTGGAAATATTCATCAATTTCATCGCACAAAAGTGCAAATAAACGGGTATTCAAAGCATTGCTTCTTATTTTATTAACTGCGTTAATCACAAATTGAAGCGAATGGTGCAATCTATCACTCAAATTTTTCGCTACAAGGTGTTGTCGGTGGATGACACAGTGAATTGCAATCAGTCCTGGTATAATTCCTTTAAGTTGGCTTATAAACTCGCGATATCGCCCGAACATGGCAGGAGCTCCATCTGCTGCCACCGAAATAATGTTTGTAAATGGAATAGACTTTTCTGTAAAAAAATCACTCAGGACATTAAATATCGATTCGCCTTTAGTGTCCGAATTCAAAGTTTTTGCGAATAGCAGCTTTCATGGATTTCTTCGTCCATAACAAATCGACCATATGCAAACAATAATGCTTCATTACCAGGAAAAGTAAACTCGACTAATCGAATAGAGAAATGAGTGGTTTGCAGATAATTACACAAGAAGCTTTCTATATCAGAGCTCGTTTCATCAATACGTCTTTGTACAGTGTTGTTACTTAAAGGAATTCTTTTGAGTACGTCAAATGGAGGTTTGTGTTGAACAGTTTTTAAAACCTCTTCGATAGCGGGTAAAATTAACTCTTCTCCGATGGAGTGCGGTTTTTCAGATTTTGCTATAAGCAACGAAATATTGTGAGATGCCCGCAAGCCATCATCGTTACTTTGAGACGTTGAAGCAAACATACTATTTACGGTAGGTCTCTTTTCATATTTTTCCTTCAATGTTTTAAAGTATTTCAGATCTTTACCTATTTTTTCAGGATGACACCTTCTTAGATGGTCTTCGAGCTTCGATGGTTTTGCTCAGAACTTTGTTGCATAAAAGACACATAGGCAATTGTTTGTCTGCCGTTGATGGAAGAAAACCAAATTTCAAATAATAAACACTGTACTGTCGACATTTCTTCTTAGATTCAGCCATTTTCCGTATCAGTTTTGAACTGTAAAAAAATGTTTGTTTTTGAGGCGATTTTACCAGAATATGGCTATTATAATACAACAGAACAGAATTATTGCAATAAAAAAAACAAAATGCCCGCGGAAACACCGCTCTTTTAATTAATCGCCGACGTCGCGTAAATAAATATTTTTAAACAAAAAAGTACCTAGGTATCTAAACTTTAATCTTCCCTGGCTTTTTGTTCTTTTATAGAAGTTTAGAATAATCTTTAGTATTCAATTTTTACTACATATATTTAATTTTTAATACATATTTTCTGGGATTTTGTTGTAAAAGCCCATTAACTTACGCTATAATTACTTACATTAAGGAACATTGCCCCAAGAATGAATAACTAACTCGGTGGAGTCGAGTAACTGGTACTACTAGCTTGTGTCTGTTCCTAGTATTTACAGAATGAATATCACTTATTTTTGTAAAACTACTTTTATTTTTGTGTACGTAGATTATATTTTCATAAATGTATTGAGAATTGAGAGGACATAGTTAATATGTTAATTTCCTTAAATTTTTGTCGGAGCGACTCTTTAGGTTTTAAATCATAGATTGCTCTTATGGCCCTCTTCTGTAAAACAAATATAATTTCAGTGTCAGTCGCGTGTCCCCATAGCAAAATACCATACGATATTATGTTATGGAAATAGTTAAAGTAAAGAAGTCTAGCTATTTCCACACTGGTAAGATTTCTAATCTTTTTACAGCATATGCTGCAGAACTAAGTCTGTTTGCTAATTTTGATTTATGGGGGCTCCATTGAAGCTTCGCGTCTAGTGTTATTCCAAGAAAAATGGTGGTGTCGACAAGACTCAGTTCCTCCCCATTTAAAATTACATAAGTATTTAATTGTTTGACATTTGGAGTCATGAATTTCATACACTTCGTTTTAGTGCCATTTAAATGCAAGCTATTAACATTAAACCAATTTACTAATTTAGATATAGCATTATTTACTTCGTCATATTTTAATAATTGTCGTTTTAATTTGAAAATTAATGAAGTGTCATCAGCAAATAAAACTATATTATGGTTATCCCCTACTATGTAAGGCATTAATATATACAAGAAACAGAAAGGGGCCGAGAATTGAGCCTTGAGGCTGAGCTTAGATATGAAACAATTAATTTAAGAGCATTACTTTTTACACCGTAGTGTTTTAATTTCCTGATTAATGTTTCATGGTGAACACAATCGAAGGCTTTGGATAGGTCACAGAATATATCCATAGCATCCTGTGAATTCTCCCATGCATTAAAATGTATTTAATCAGCTAAACACCAGCATCAGTTGTTGAGCGACCTCTTGTGAAACGGAATTGATTTTTATGAAGTAAATTATTTACATTAAAAAAATTAACATTTGATCAAGAATAATTTTTTCAAAAATTTTACTAAGTGTTGACAGTACAGAAATTGGTCTAAAATTGGCGGGGTCTAATGTACTACCAGATTTAAATAAAGGTATTATTTTACTATGCTTCATTAAATCAGGAAACTTATCATATTCGATACTAGTATTAAAAATAATAGCTAGTTGAGGCACGATTATATCGATTATAGACGCAATAACTTTAACGGAAATTCCCCACAGATTCGCAGTCTTCTTAATACCACTAGTTTTAAAATAGTTTACAATATCTTTTGATGATATTTTATGAAATGTAGACTTACAAATGAGGATTTCCGCAGTAAAACCAAAGTATCCAACATAGCCCAACGGATTGGTAAAGTGAAGTGGCAATCGGCCGGTAATATAGCTCGAAAAACCGATAAACGTTGGGACGAAAGGTTCCTGAGTGGCAACCTCGTACCACTAAGAGAAGTGCAAGGCGGCCCCCCACTAGATGAAGGGATGACATGGTAAGATATGAAGGAAGTCGATAGATGTAGGTGGTTTAGGACTGTGCTTTGTGGCATTCCTTGGAGAAGGCCTATGCCCATAAGTGGCTTTGTGAAGGGCTGTAATGATAATGATGATGAAGCCAAATTTATAAAACTACTACTTTCTATTAATACTCAATCTTCATTCCTCTTCACGTATTTTCATACGTTTTGGCTACATCGCCACTTACCATCAGGTGAGAATGTAGTTAAGCGCTGGCTTACAATAGGAAAAAATGAAACTTACCCTGTGAAAGTCTGCATGTAGATATTACTTTTCTAACCAACCATAAAAATGTATTGAGTGTGATGGGAATATGTATGTATCTAAGAATAAAGGTTGTCTCACACGGGACAGATAATATAATATTATATTTTTAATTTATTTATTATCATAGTAAATACAATTGGTTCAAAAAACATTAAGTTCGCCAAACTGAGAATACAGTTTATTGGCGAAACTGCACTCATTAAGGTTTACACTTGCATTTTAATATTTCTCTAAAATAAATTTTAAAACAAAACATATTAGTAAACATATAAAGTAATTAAAAAAACTAAAGACTAAGTAGGTAAAGTACACTTATCACTAAATTAATAACAAAGCTATAAAAGACAGAAAACGAATATCTTAAATTAAATTAATAATGAATAAAGATTAATAAAAAATAATTAAGATTAATAATTAATAATAAACTAAATATTACTACTCTAATACTACAGGTCGCCGATGGCATTCAGTAGCCAATATTTCAATTTGTTTTAAAATTTGTTTTGTCTTACAGGCCTCTTGTGGCACGTTTTCATTAAATATTCTTGGCACTAAATACCTACGTCCTTTCACCAAAGTAGTTTTGCACTTGGTTCCTCAAACAATTTACGAGTATTCTTTCTTAAATTACCATAAATTGATTTCCTAACTAAAAATTTACTTTTGTATCCTTCAATTGCTAATAAATACTTTGTTTTTCACGTACTGGTAGAATATTGCATTTCTTAAACAATAGATTATAGTTACCCTACTTTTCTCTTTAGCTTGCTTACTAACTAACAGTTTAATAAATCTTAGTTGAAGATTATGTATCCTATCCATGTACGTTCGGAACGTACGTCCATATGCTGAAAGGCCATAATTAATTACAGAATCCACGAGAGCATAGTACAGAATGCGTAAAGTTGTTTTATCAACTACGCTTTTAAGGTGTACAAACTTACATAATAACGATCTTAATTTATTACATACTCGTTCTATATGGAAATTCCAACTAAAATTAGTATCTATGGTTAATCCTAGATATTTGTAATTCTCAACAAGCTCAATCGATTTACAACCAATGCATTGTTTATTTCTATGCAAGCAATCATACGAATGGCCTATGATATTTATACTTGTAGGTATACATGGTTTATGCAGGTATGGCGATTGAATGAGCATACATTTCGTTTTCTCTATATTTAAAATTATTCCATTATCGTGGGACCATTTGATTACGTTATCAAAATCCGATTGTATTTTGTTCTCAATCACCTTCGTATCCCTGTCAGCATACATCATGCATGTGTCGTCAGCATACATGTATGTTCTGCAGTTTTTCACAACGTTTACCATGCTATTTACATGCATGATATAGCCCACAGGGCCAAACACAAAGCCAGTAGGAACTCCAGTTCTAACTAATTTACCATGACAAATGGTTTCTTTTATCTTTGTGCACAACATTCTGTTGTGTAAATAGTTACGAAACCATGAGCTGATTGGCCCGCGGATTCCGCACTCTTCCATAGCTACCAACAGCTGCTCATGGTCCAGCGTATCAAACGCTTTTTTAAAATCTATGAATAAAAGAAATACATACTGCTTACTACCTAAGCATTCGTTGATATCGTCGGTGAAATTTGATAAGGCCGTCGATGTACTACGTAATTTTCTAAATCCGTGCTGCTTTTCTGTAATTATGCGGTTTTTCTAGATACTCACTAATTCTATTAACTATCACTTTCTCCACTATTTTATTAATAACAGACAATATTGCAATAGGTCTATAGTTTGAATAATTGCAATGGTCTCCTTGCTTATAAACAGGGCGGATAATAGATCTTTTTAAACTGTCTGGGTATAAGCCTGTTTTAAAACTAAGGTTCACAAATTTTGCTAATATTGGACTTATTTTTTCTTTAACTAAAATTAGATCTTGCGGCCTTATTCCATCTAAACCTGGCGATTTTTTACTATTTAGTTGACTAATTATTTTTTTTATTTCATTTTCGGTTACCTTTTTGTAATAGAAAGTGGTATCACTCGATTTTACATAGGTCTCGCGATTTAGTAATTTAATATTACATTGATGTTTTATTTTATCAATTTCTTTTGTAAATGTTTCTGAGAATTTTGAACATATATCACTTATATTATTGATTTTTCCTAGATACTTAATTACTACGTCATCTAAGCTATTTTTACTATTTCCTAGCCAGCAATTTATTGTTTCCCATAATTTCCTAAAGTCTCCCTGACAGCGTGATAGTTCCTGCCTTCTATAGTTATTTTTAGCTTTGTTAATAATTTTATTTGTTTGATTTCTGTGTTTCGTATATTCTAATCTATAAGTAACATTTTGAGGACTAGTCTTCCACCTGCGGAATAAATAATCTCTTCTATCTATCAATATTTTAATTTTTTTAGAGATCCACGGCTGTATTACCCGTTTTTTTTATTACAATTAAGGCTAACTTTAGCTTTATCGTAGATAGGTGCAAAAACATTACACAATTGTTCATAAATTATCAAGGACAGTCTATCTCTACGAGCTTACTCAATCAACCTGCTCTAACTCACGAGTTATTACTTTATTATTCAAAGTATACATTTTATATTTGCCTAGTAAGACTTATTCTATTTACCTTTTGATTCTTTGGTAATACTTACACCTACCATATAGTGATCCGACAACTTGCACGTAAACATATGTGAAGCGAATCGGCGGCTGCGTGTACGTACCCACATGATCGATGCACGACGTTACGAGTCTACCGGCTAATATTTCCTCGCGGTAAAGTCATTGATAACGCTCTGCATTCCGTAACTATACATTGCGTTTTGTATTTATCGGTGGTTGTATTTTTTCTAATAAGTTGATATTCATATCACCTGCAATAATGACGTCCTCGTATTCGAATTTGCTTAATTAGTACAGATAATTCTTGAATACAGCATAACTTATTTGTGTTTGGCGGTTTGTATACGGTGATTATGTGTATGGTGGTGTCAGAGCTCTTAAGTTGACTGTGCAATATTTCCAAACCACAGCTTTGCGGGTTTACTGTTTGCAGGCGCAATTCATTTTTAGAGTACACTAATAAGCCTCCTCCTCGTCGATTTTCTCTTGTAAACCCGTGCATATCATACCCATCTATACAATATAACGGCAGCTCCGCTTGTCTGATATTTATTTCACTTAATAATATAATGTCTATACTAAAATTAGTGCACTCAAGCAGTATTAGCAATTCATTATACTTCTTCCTAAGAGAACGAATATTTAGGTGAATTATTTTTAGGTCCTCCGTGGATGTTTTTAAGTGTGTGCTCCACGTATTTGCATCTAGAAATTTTTTATACTCATATTTATCCTCGATGTGTGATAAAATATCATCCATTTTGTGTATTTAGGTATTCACATACAGTGAGCTTCCACAATACTAATTTATTGTGTTTTATTTACTATACGCTGCTGTTATCAGTGTTGAAACACATATTATTGATATCTGCATCCGAACGGATCCAGCGTATTTTCGAGTTATCATCTTTTTTAGCCAAAACTTTAAGGTTTTGTGGCCATATGTGTTTATAAACGTCTTTTAACATTTTCTTCGCGTTCCATAACAATTGTCGCGTATTTTTAGGAAGATTTTCATTTATATACACCCGCTTGCCATTGCTGTTGCCGAGAATTTCCTTATTATATACTAACACTTTTCTTTGCTTTAGCCATTCATCTCTAGCTTGCTTGGTTCGTAGGGTAACGACTATAGGTCTCGGCCTACCCTCTCCTTTCTTTTCTCGACCTACCCTATTTGCGTTCTCTATATTACCAATGTTTAAATTTAATTTTTGTGCAACAATTTCAACAATTTTCTTTGTATCTTCCTTCTCTGACTCATCCAGGCACGCTATTTCAATATTTTTCTCCACTTCCCTTTGTTCTAAAAACATTATCCTCTCTTCTAAGGAGAACATTAATCCTATCTTCCAGTATCTGCGCATAAAAACTTTTAAATCCCTGAATCACCATAACTCCAATAACTCCAATAACACCATAACTCGTATGTTCTTATTAAGGGCTGAATAGAGCCAAATTGACCTGCATGGGGATCATTTTGTGATTTCACATCATTATCGAAAAAAAAACTTGTAAACATTAAGCGTATTGGTGGCGGTTTCCAAAACACGATTCCACAAAATTAGAACTCAATAGAAAATAATTGCAAAGTAGCTTCTGAAAATATTTAAATTCCCAACTTTCTCAGATTTCCATAAAATAATGTTGAGTATAATAAGTGCAATTATGTGTCACATATTAATAAAGCAATTGGCCGATTTTGATTTTCAATAAAGTGACTACTTTAATTTAAATAATTAATTTTGCCCTTCTATACCAAGCGTTCGGGAAACTACGACACATCTTCTCGTCAGGTATACCTCAAAACCTGAAAACGAGATTGTACAACCAGTGCGTGTTGCCAGTGATGAATTATGGATCTGAGACGTGGTTCTTCACTGCTGGCCGTATGAGGACGCTCAAGGTTGCTCAGCGAGCTATGGAGAGGGCTATGCTCGGGGTTTCTCTGCGTGATAAACTTAGAAATGAGGATATCCGCAGTAGAACCAGAGTAACCGACATAGCCCAACGGATTAGTAAGCTGAAGTGGCAATAGGCCGGTCATATAGCTCGAAGAACCGACAACTGATGGGGAAAAAAGGTTCTCGAGTGGTAGCCTCGTACCGGTAGGCGAAGTGTAGGGCGACTTCCCACTAGATGGAGTGACGACCTGGTAAGATATGCAGGAAGTCGATGGATGCAGGTGGCTAAGGACCGTGCTTTGTGGTATTCCTTGGGGGAGGCCCATGTTCAGCAGTGGACTTGTGAAGGGCTGTAATGATGATGATGATGATACCAAGTAGCGATTTTTCTGTCAATCCTACTAAATTCGACAGTGCTCGCTGAAATTCAGCGTCTGTAGACGGATCTGAGTGCCTAGTGCAAGTTCCACAAAATTATTCGAATGACTTCACCATTGCGCTAACCGAGTAACGTCGTAGGCATCGACAAGCGAAGACAAGTGAGTGTGAGTTACAATCGAAGCTAACCCTTCGATTCGCGTTTGCTCACTATGAATGGCGTTCGTTCATTCTCTTATGTTGGCAGCGCGTTCGCGTCGTGAGATAAAGTAACCAAATTGAGAATAACATTTTTATTTAGTGGTCTTAATATTAGCATCTGTCTATAAAAGTTGTGGTTATTATAGCGACCTTTATTATATATTTGTTTATGTTTCATAATTTGATCAAGGTTTCGACAGTTTATCGGTATTCTTTTAAAAACTTCAATATTTATGTCATAATACTTTGAAAATTCATAAACATAATGAACATTCTGAATAAGTAGTCCAATGCTCACTGGGCTTGGCGTTAAAAGATCTGCCAGTTTCCTGTGTTACATGTTTAAATATTATTATTTTTAATCACAGACAAAACATTGAGGTAAAGTTTTTGCAGAGGTAGGAAGCAGCACTACAGGAAAATCACGAGTAACGGAATGATGAAATCAATTTTAAATATAAGTTAAAAATATATTAGGGCTTTTTGCTACAGTTAGTTTATGATTGACACTAAAGTTTGTTTATGATTTTTAAGGTCATGTTTTTCTATAAAAAGCTGCAAGAAATTTTAAATCATGGACCTCTTGACCTTTACTATTCATTTAATTAGTGAAAAATAAGATGGTCTGATCTCAAAGTTTACTTTCTTATGTAAAAAGTGTTATTTAGATAATTAACGTTTCGATGTCAATAGGTGTGCCATAGCAGGTATTATATCCATTGGTAGTGGCCATCTATATTTGGAACAGTTTTCAAAACACCAAATCCAGCATCATTTTCTGTACAGGAACCGGGAAAGTGTTGCTCAAGGCACTATTAATAAAGCAGCTAATAAAAATGTTTCACCCATAACTGTTAACAAAAATTGTTACTGCAAACGGTCTTATTGTTGCCAGTGATGACCTATGGAATTGAGACGTGGTCCTTCACTACTGGCCGGATGATGAAGCTCAAGGTCGCTCAGCGAGCTATGGAGAGGGCTATGCTCGGAGTTTCTCTGCGTGATAAACTTAGAAATGATCCTCATTTCTAAGTTTCCGCAGTAGAACCAGAGTGACCGACATAGCCCAACGGATTAGTAAGCTGAAGTGGCAATGGGCCGGCCATATAGCGCGAAGAACCGACAACCGATGGGGAGAAAAGGTTCACGAGTGGCGGCCTCGTAAGAAGTGTAGGGCGTCCCCCCACTAGATGGAGTGACGACCTGGTAAGATATGCAGGAATTCGATGGATGTAGGTGGTTTAGGACTGTGCTTTGTGGCATTCCTTGGGGGAGGCCTATGCTCAGTAGTGGACTTGTGAAGGGCTGTAATGATGATGATGAATGATGATGAAACGGTCTTATAGAAAAAACTATTCCTCAGTGTTAGGTGCAGGAGCTATAATTAGAGGAGAGGTAAACTTTTGTTTTAGAGATGCGCAATAAATATTGTTTTGTCCGCAATCGTGCATAAAAGAAAAAAAAATACGATATTCAAATACGCCATTGATTAAAGATATTTTATATAAAAATTATCTTGATTACGTTTAATCAATAAATCTTTGATAAAAATGAGAACAGCAATTTTGCAATTATGTTTACACGAAACACTATCAGTTGAACTTAGCAGCTTGTTCATTATTTTTATTATAAATACCTGAATAATATTATAAATACTCCATATTTTTTTACCCTATCTGAAACATTCTAAGCTCTTTAGAAAATGGCTTAATGACTGACAATCACTGGAACATTTTATCTAGGTACAAAGATGTTTTACGTTTTCGTGGCCACCACATGATATTTTTATCAGCATTACGTACCCTTCTGTATCCGAAACGAAAATGAATATTGCATAATTATACGATACAAAAGTAAAGTTACAGCCTACAGGCCTCCTATTATATTTGAGAGGATTTTAGGGCAAGGAAGTGTTTGCCACGCTGTGAACTGTGTTGGCGAACTTCACGTCCCTGAATTTTTTTTCTTATTCCTCATACATGCAGGTTTCCTCACGATGTTTACCTTCACCGCCAAACACGTGGAAAATCAGCACTTAAAATTGCGATTAACAATTTCATTGGTGCCGGCGGGGATCGAACCCGTGTTGCTCGCGTTCTGTGAGATTTACAACGAGCGCTTAGCCCCAGAGCTACCACGGTTCTAACACGACAGAAATAAATACGATTCAACAAATATAATAAAACCACTTACGTACTTAAAACACTTGATAGCTCGTGATGCCTACCGGACGAAGCTACAGCAGCGCACCGTGCTATGGAATTGAAGACGCTTAATAGCGCGCACGCGACATGACTCTCAGTGATGCGCAAGTATGATGGGCAGTATACCACTTATATAATTCTTACCTCTGCAAGTCTATTAATCTTTGCACTTGTCTAAGTTGTACAGAGCGTAGTCTCTAGACGGAGTTTACGTCGGCTGAAATCTCTGCGGTTGCCGTTTCGTCAAGGTCATTCAGGCTTCTTAAAGCCTTAACCGATTTCCCCTTAGCCTTAGTTTGATCCCATCATACTAAGGCTAAAGGGAAATCGTTCTGAATAGGTGGGATACCAGTGAGCTTGAGACATTAGTTTTAACTATAACTGACTTCAGTGATAATCAGATGTGGTTGAAATGTCTATCGGACTATTCCACAAAAACAACCATAATCGTTTGGTAACTAAATCGTTCTAATTGATTAAGTCTAAGATGGAATGCTTCGCTTCCAGCAAGACCAACACAATGTCAGGCAGCCTTCCATTAAGAGAGGGTAATATTTAGCAGTGGACTTTCGTTGGGCAGCAATTATGATGATCATATTATATACATTTTTATATACATAATAATACAAATTATTATAAAAAAAACATATACATACATTCATAGCGTCACGCTTATAATACCCAAGCGGGTAGAAAAAAGCAACGAGCTGCTCAGACCACAATAAATATGAGTAAATATTGATGGAATATCGTGAAAAAGTCACCTGCTACACAATCACAAACACAATATCCCATTAGTCATTTTTACGACATGCTAGTTAAGGAGGGTCGAACGACATGCTAAATAAGGAGGCACGTTTGGCATATGTATCCTTTTTTTCTAGAAGTCCCACATAAACATGGAACCTATAAGTTGCTATAATTCATAATATGTTTTTAGAGCAGAGTATCATGACTTGTAAAAAAGGCAACATAATATTAATTATGAAATTTGGAGAAGGAGTTAAACCCTCTGCCCCAAATTCTGACTCACGCTCGCTTTTAATTAATAACGCGGGAATAAAACAATTTCTATTCCGCGGGTTGCACTGAAATTGTCATCATATATCATATATTCAAACCCAGAATAAAGCAAAATAATTGAGGTTATGATATTATCTTTTTTTTAAATATAAAATTATTTTAAAGCTAAAGCTACAAGTCTTATTTTATATTGGGGTATGGTTCTATAAAATAAAACCAGTATAAGTCCGAAGTAAAATTGGAAAGCATTTAGAGGGCCGGATTGGTTTAATGCCGCCTTCGGATGGCAAAAGTTTATTTCCTTGTTAATCTACCTGATATTTTATTTTATTTTATGGTAGCATATAAACTGGTACTAAAGATTGCAATTTTTTATACATATTGATTGTTTTCGTGTTTTTTCGCGATGTGCGATAGTGAAATTTAGCGGTTGGAATTAGTAAGAACAATTAGCCTAAGCATTTTCCGTGGTAGACACGATAGAATATGCAAAGGAATGCAACATCGCTCGCAGCGCAAGTGAGTCGAGGCTTTAGCAAATATAATTTTATATTCAAATTCAGTTATTTATTTGTGAATACAGTGATTTAGGTGTTAATAAAATTTACAGTAGGTGTCGTGTATTCTGCCACAGTGTGTTGTACAAATATATTTCTTTACGTTATAGCCAATAAAAGCAAAATGGATTACTTTTAAAATTGATTGCTCATTATAAAAATACAATAATCATCTGTGCAGGTGGTATTAAATATTCACAAAATTGCTAAATATTATAGGTGAAAAGCATCATGCAATGCATAGACTTAGAATATACAGTATAGTCTAAGTCTATGGTGCAATGATAACCATGACAAATAATACATTTCGTAATGGCGCCTTTACGTCTATATTGAGGAAAAAAAGGTGAAGTAAATAAAGATGTCATCTTTTCAAATTATTATTACTATTATTAAATGCACGAGTCAACAATAAATACTGCATCTTAGGCTAATTTCACGTAAAAAAACTATATATATAAAAAAACACAAATTAAAAATGTTAATGTCATCGGGTTATCATAATATTATGTCAAATGTATAATATAATATGTGGTATGTCAAATCAAATACAAATATTATAATATTATTATGTATACCAAAACAATTATTTAATTTCTATGTCATTAAGATGTTCATTAATAGAATAGTAATATTTATTAATTAATAATGTTTTTTATAATTTTTTGAAGCATTGTACATTATTTATTTTCTTTATATAATTAGGTGTCTTACTATACAAAGCTACATGCATTTAAAATAATCTCCTGGTGGATTTTCCAACCGGAAGTAAGGTTGACGAACTAGCCAAAACTCTACTTGATGGTAAGTGGAAAAATTTACCATCCCAATTTAGCCCTGTCTCTAGGGGTAGGGCAGACAAGACTACGTGGAGTCGAGACGTTCTGATACGGTTTTAGTACAAATTCGACCTATCTTATCTATAATATATAACTGATAAAGAACAAAAAATTCCGTTCATACCTAATAGTAAGGTAATGGTGATCCTGGACCCGATAATTCCCAGAATATTACCATCATCTACATCCGACGTCGATAATCTTTCAGCACTTAATTAGCACTTAATTCCTTGCTATTAATATTTACCGTATATCTATTATCGCCACTGCGTTGCTAGCGATACGTTTCGCTAGCAACGCAAATTTCAACAGTTCGTTGCGGTGAAAATTTTAGAGCATCTAATTTTTAAATTTGGCATGTAATTAGCACCTAAAAAGCCCCTAATTTTGGCTTTTTCTAAATGCATATTCCTGACTTTGCGTTGATTCCTGCTTTTGCATTCCTGACAAGACAGATTTTTCCAATTTGCCAAAGAATTTACAGATAAATTGTCACATTCCAGTGACTAAGACGGAAGATCCAGTAAAAAAGGTCTCAAGCCCTCTCTACTCAACATAAGATACACATCAGATTTATGAAAGAAAGAAAGAGTTATTTATTTGGTCATTCCTTACAAATTTTGGTGGGCACTGGTAACTTCAAATAATATTACATTAAACATAACTTATAAGCTTATAACTAAACTTAATTATACACTAACAAGGAAAAATAAATCATCAAAAATGCTGTTATGCTGTTATTGTATTATATTATAAGACGTGTAGTAGCAGTGTAAAAATATCCATAATCCCATATCACCGCGTGGGTGTCGCAAGAGGCGACAGAGATGAAACAAACCACGAGATGGGCTGCAGCGTCTTCCTAATAACGACTAGAAAATAAATAAAATGCAGCTGCTAACTCGCTACCATGCGCAAAACATGAGAGATATCTGCTTTTATAAGGCCGTCTATGGGAGGCCAATGTTCAGTAGTGACGTTGATACGCTGTAATGAATGACATATAAGCAGGTATTCTGTAAAAGCGTGGTACTCCCCGTCGAGCCGAACAATGCGTGTTTTTGTATAATATTGTCACTGTAAATAACAGCTCACTCGTCTTAGTCTCACCTTTTACTAGGAGGTAGAACTTCTTTTTTGCCCAAGAGTCTGTCTGTGTAGGTACCAACCTCTTACCTATTTTGCCGCCCAATAACAGTTCCTTCACTGCCGCATTTCGGCCTGAAGGGAAAAGCCATTATGATTACAGGCTATTAGACATTCCATCTTAATCCTCACAACGGGTAATAACGCATCTGTTGCTTTTATGTTTGAACAATGGATGCATGTGTCCATGGGTTGCAGTGGCCAGTTACCATCATTTAGAATGTTAGTTAGTTTAATTACTTAAGTTTTATAAAAAAATAATCTACGGGCCGCGAGTCACTAGACACTTCAAAAGTTCCATGCCCGAAAACTAATAATTTGTATTTTAGCACTAATCTTGGCTTTGACAGACATTTTAATCCACAACAACGGCATAATAGCCGGATACCAATAAAAAGTTAGACTCTAATCCACAAGCTTTTTTATCTATCAATTATCTGAACCAGTTAATGACTTAAAAAAAATAGTTAATTTTTATCCTATCAAAGTACTGCAAGTGTTCCAGTGATCCTCGTATCTATAATTTTCATTAAAACTTACGATTCCAATGTCAGGTAATTTAATTTCCTCGCTCCAGTTATCGTTTCTAATATTGATTGACTTTATTTTATTTTATCTCTTAAGAAGTAATTGGTTCATTCCTTTCAAGTCTTCGCTATCATTACTTTAGTATCAGAATTTTTATTCGTAAATTTCTTTTTAAGGAAATAATAATTGGATTCAGGGGCGTGCTTTGTGGTAGTCTACGGGGGAGCCGTATGTTCACAATGGATTTACGAGAAACTTTTAATTGATAGGAATTATAATGGCACAGATCTCTTCTGATTTATGAGTGTAATGGAGGTGTCTGCGACGCTCTTCTAGAACACAAATTACCGAATTTTACATTTCTTAGTAATTTTTTTTTTCTTAGATTACATATTGCACGAGCACTTAAAAGTAAAATTAGATATTTTTTTAATTTCTCAGCCACGCAGGTTCCCTCGAGGTTTTTTTTTACTATACCACCGTGCATGTGGTAAATCTGCACTTTTTTCAATCAACAATTTATCGGAAGTTGTCCGAGGAAGAAAACCTCTTGTAAATCGCACAGTAGTGGACCGACAATCATCAAGATGTTACGGATGGTATCTCGAGTTCTGTCGCGATGTGCGATGGTGAAATTGAGCGGCTGGAATTAGTCCCAACAATTCCTCAGAGCACTCCCCGTGGTAAATACGATAGAATACGTAAAGAGATGCAACATTTCTTCGCAGCGCCAGTGAGGCAATCCGATCAGAAGGAACTCGGTCGCCGACGATTCGAACCGCTCTGCGCTGGATGCGATCAAATGGATGGAGCTGGCACTGGGAGCACAGGCCCAGAGATGGGAACAGTATTCCATGTGCGGCCGAACCTGCGCTTTGTAAAGTTGCATGCGGTGTGTCGGCATGAATTATTGCCCCGCTCTTCTGAGCATGCCAAGCTTTTTAGAGGCCAATTTGGCCTTCTCTTCCTAGTGACCACGAAACTGCATGTCATTCTGCATATTACTATAATCGATATTACATTACGAAAATACAATCAAGTATTACTTTGCAGATATATTAATGACGTAAAAAATTTCTTTTCCATGATTAAGTGCACTGTCACTGCCTACGAAACAAAAAAAGTAATACACATAGCACTTTTTGTAGTATACATTGTACTAACAATTTTTGGAACGAAGTTCTTTATCGGACGGTACAAATTTGGCGGATTGGGGCTAGGCGACAAAAAGTGTAAGATTTTTCCATAACGACCATGTCACGACCCCTTCTGACGTAGTGTAGACGATTTTGGCAGCTATAAGGAAGCGAGATGGAAGAATATCCATCTCCCTCGCACTTTTTCTTATCTTGCCATTAAAGAAATATTATTTTATTTTAAATGACGTTTCATTTTAATAGACGCTAGTAATTAATTCATTTGTATAGTGATTTCTTATATTTACGCGAATTTAATAAAAATAAGTTAATTAAACGCGATACATACATAAACACTCACGCCTGTCACCCAGAGGGGTAGGCAGAGACAACGGACTTCCATTTGGCACGATCCTGATACACTTCTCTAGTCTCCATTACATCCATATATCTACGAATACACACTCGTCGGTTAAGGGTACTCCTAATCTGGCCCATTTTCAATATATCGCCAATTAAGGGTGGATTCGACCAAATATCATGTTACTCCAGAGTAACTAACCCTAGAATAATTTTACTCTTTGCTCTTACTCTCAGATAACTTCGTTTGCGTTTTTCCAACACAAACGTAGAGTAGCTAATACTGGGTATTGTAACTCTAGAGTTGGTGAATGAAAAACGAATGAACATGTAAGCCAACTAAAATCGAAATACAATTGTTTATATAGCGCAATGCAAGATTTTCTGTCCACTTAGTTTTGCCGGATTGTAATAGCGTCAACTGTGACTGAACACTAGAATGTTAATTAACACGAGTCGAGTTGTCAGTTGATTATTCTTCTAATCTTATTCTTATCTTTTGAAATAAAATGTCTGCAGAAAAAAGAAAACGTAGCCCAAATTGGTTACCTTTGGAAGAGAATTTGTTGTTAGAACTAGTAAAAAAACATTTTCGTGTCATTGAAAATAAAAAACAGGGTTACCTTTGGAAAATAATTTTTTGTTAGAACTAGTAGAAAAACATTTTCGTGTCATTGAAAATAAAAAAACAGACGGGGTTACGATGAAGCAAAAATTGTCAGAATCTTCGATCATATTTCGTAAAGGTTGCATAATTAAAAAAAATTATCCCTACAATTATCACAAAAATACAAGCAATTATAAATTCACAACGATAAAATATCCTACTTTTTCAACAAAGCATACGAAAACAGCTGTTAAAATGTAGCGGCCGCCATTAAAATACTCTGGGATAACTTGTTTACTCCATGAATTTTGGCGGTATAGCAATTTACTCTCGGATAGACAGTTATACCTGGGTTAAGATTTGGTAAAACGAAAGTTCTCTAACTCGAGAGTAATTAGTGATTTTATTCTTAGGATAAGACTTATACTATGTTTGGTCGAATCCGCCCTTAGTCGATAAACCTTCGTCTAGGGCGTCCCTTCTCGACTCTTCCGTTCACTTCTGCAACATAAATTTGCTTTGTCACTCTTTCCTCGTTCATTCTATGTACATGACCAAACCACCGAAGCATTCCTTTCTTAATCCTGGTCACAACGTCATCTTGCAAACCACACTTTTCTCTTATCACACTATTTCTCACCCTGTCATTCAGATTCAGCCCTAGCATACTCCTTAATGACCGCATTTCTACAGCATTTACTCTACTCTCATGCTTCTTCTGCCAGAGCATTATGAATTGCCATACGTGCCTTTTTTGACACATTCTGTCTCTTCATACTAGCGTGTAGAGCCCCATTCACTCTATTTCCTGCGTTCACTCGTCGTTCTATATCCTTATCATATCTACCATCCCTGCTATATAAACATCCCAAATATACAAAGTCATCTACTTGCTCAATCATCTCCCCTTCTATTCCTATTTCACATAACGTTTTACTTACTTCTCTTTCAAAAACCATCACTTTCGTCTCACTTGCGTTCACTTTCATACCCCTTTCTTTTAATGACCAGTTCATTAAAGTAACCATCATTTGAAACTCAGCCACCAACGATGCAAATATGACTTGATCATCGGCGTACAAAAGGCGTTTGATGGTTAACTCACCCATTCTCAACCCACATTCTTCAACTTTCAAAGTTTGCAAACAACTGTCCATAAATAGGTTAAACAGCCACGGGGAAGCTACACAGCCCTGTCTGACACCTTTTTGAATGCCAAACCAGTCCGAGTACACCCCATTGATCCTGACACAAGCACTAGAATCCATATAAAGAGATCTTAATGCCTGTATCAAACCAGCGCTCAAACTAAATGAGCTAAGTGTTTGCTATAACACATTCATGTCCACTCTATCATAAGCCTTTTCCAAGTCCATGAACGCACAAAAAACTTTCTGGTTTTTAGCCAAAAACTTCTCCGCAATCATGCGCATGGAAAGACTTGATCCTTACCCCATCCCTTTCTAAATCCAGCTTGCATCCCAAATTTTTCCATCAATTTCTTCCATAACTCTTTCAATTAACACCTTAGCATACAGTTTACCCACAATGCTAAGCAAGCTAATGCTACGGTAGTTTGTACAGTCCTGCTGTGACCCTTTTCCCTTATATATTGGGACCATAACGGCTTTGCACTAGTCTTCCGGTACCCGCTTCAGTTCTCAACATAAATTAAACAAGGTGTACAGCAGGCCTGCCCTCCCTCTCAGCCCTTAGCATTTCAGGTGATACTCTATCATATCCGGCTGCCTTACCTGCTTTCATGCTTTTCATTGCTTTCATTATTTCATCTACACTTATCTCCCTACCTCTCTCCACTTCTTTCGAAATTTCTATTTCACTTAATTCAGACGAATCTTCAATCATAAACACGCTTTCAAAGTATTCCTTCCATCTCTTTAAACTAGAAACTTCATCATTCAGCATACAGCCATTCTCGTCTCGTATAGCATTCATTCTAGGCTGTATTGAATTTCCCCTGGCAGTTCTTAGGAATTTCCAGAACATTTTAATATTTGCCTGGAAATTATCAGATATGCTTCTATCATTCTTGACCGTTCTTTCTTGCTTTTTCCTTTCAACAACTTCTTTTACTCTCTTATTTATACGTCTAAAGTCTGCCTTTTTTCTTTCAATCTCATCAATCATACCGCTTGAATTACCAGCTTTGGTTGCTAGTAAATCTAGTCATGCTCTCTTCTTTGCTATAATTTTACAGCTGACGCAAAAAACAAAATAGTTTGGAAAAATAAAGTTGCACCCCTTATGAGCGTTTCATTTTGATAAAAAAATAAATTGTATTCCTTTTAGAAGACTTTTAAAATATTTTTTACGTGTTTTAAATTTAGCGCTCTATTATTTTAACAAATAGTGTTGCCTACAGGGATAAAATAATAATGTTTCCCAAAATAAATCGATTACATAAAGTATAAAATCGATATAGGCTGTACATTTGTGCTTTGTCTATCAAGGGCTAAAAAAATTTTTAATAGCAATAAAGCTTATAAAAGTTGAAAATCATTGTATTAACAAACAACGCGTACTAGGCTATTGGTATGAATTAGGGAACCAGTTGATGTAATTCTGAAGCTAATAAAAAAAACCCGGTCTCTATACAGCACTTTTTTAGGGAGTTATCGTGACCACTTACAAAATCAATATCCGGACGTCTACGTAATTTTTTTTTTCAAACCGTTTTTTTTTCAAAGTAGCATTATAAAATGACTTCTAAGAAAATAAAAGATGGATTAATTAGAGTGGTTTCTTGATATACGGCTACTCATATTATCGTATAAATGCAATATGGTTATGATAGAGGTATTTTAAGAAAACAAAATTACTTGACCTTGACGTGTCGAGATTAAAGCACTACTTAATAACGCTTTGCGTTTTGAGGCGTGCAATAATATCTATAATATATAATCTGCCTCGAGCACTCAGAGTATCCAGCCTCTCAGTATTCTTTATGTTATATTTCAGAGAGTGTGCGCAGAAATAACATTCCTTAATTACTCTTTCTTCTCTCTAAGGGATAAGCAGACGGTAGGCGGACCATCGCCCCTTTGTTGTTGATATTTCTATAATTCGAAAAAAAAATGATTTGCTTCGACTTCTGTAATGCGTACAGCAAAGGAGTGAAATAATTTGCCGGCGTCTGTATTTCCGTCCGTTTAAAATGTGAGCGTATTCATGGCAAGAGTGAATAGGTTCTTTAGGTTTTGTGATTTTAGCGTGAGGGGGGCTGTAATTAAGCACTGGCTTATAATTAGTTAAAAAATTGGCTAAACAGTCTTTGTCTTCTCGTTTATAAGCCAGTAACAGTCTTTTAAAAATGGAATTTTATCAATGTATAATGTAACTAGTATAATCGACACGCTTGGTAACCGGATTGGTGATCACAATAACAGATGTAACTGCTTCTCTTTGCCGGCGTGTATTAAAAGCATAAGTCTTATATTTTTTTATAATATAAGAGTGACTTAATCACCGCCGCCACGAGTAAGTGATTTTTTCGTGGGGAAAAAGACTACGAATAACTGTATCGCGATAGTAAGGTTTGGTTACGTAGATGTTGTGTTGACTATCCTTATGGTGTAACTTTTCGGATAGCTCTATTGTCTTAGCACGGAGCATCGAAACGTACGAAGCGACGCTTACTAAACGAACTTTTATAATTAATTAAAGATAGCATAATTTATAATAGAAGCAAAAAGGAACAGCGTTTGTGAATCCCACTGCTTGGTACAGGATTTCATCAGAAAGAGTTTTGTAGACAGAAAAAGGAAACCACGGAAGGAATCATGTGGCTTCATACTATATCTTCGAAACATTTTTAAATTTTGCTATTTTCCTCACGATGTTTTCCTATACTGCCGAGCATGTGAAAACAATTTCTGTATTGCCGGTAAACTCTTATAATTCTGGACAAATGTAATTTTTTAACACTGTAATAACTGGAATGATTCTTGTCGTACTTAATCTTATATACAGCCAGTATTTTGATATAAAACGATAGAGGTGCAGCGATCATTCCCCTTAGCTTGACATTTAATTAACTTAAGTGTACGTAAAACGGCTTCCGAGTACGTAATTTACAGGTTCAGTAGTGTACAGTGAGGGCTTAATATATGTTCTAATAGTTATATAAAATGTGTCGATTTGTATGTATATCATTGTAAGCTTGTTGTTCCAGTGATTCTTATTGTAGCTGGTTCATTTTAAACTATTTTTTTAAGTTTTTACTTCGTAATAGAATATAAGTAAGGTAAAGTTATACAAATAGGTATACAGTTTGTACACTTCCCACTGCCGGGCACAGGCCTCCATGAATTTTTGGGAGGGTTGGGAAGTCACATGTCCTTCAAATATTTTATAATTCATACGTACAGATTGCCTCATATTTTTCCTTCACCTTCGAGCACATGATTAATTAGCATATACTCATATAATTGCAACTGGACTGCCTCGTTGGTCTAGTGGTCGTAAGCGCGTCTTCTTCCGCGTGGTTATCATGTGGTCCCTGGTTTGAATTCCGGATAGGCCTGTACATAGAGTACAGTACAGCTGGATGGTACTATATTGATACTATACTGCCCACTGCTTGATATGGATCTTTCTAAGAATAGCCAAAATTTCAAATTTTTAAAACAATTGAAAATGCTCCCATAATAATGCCCACCAGACCGAATTTCGGTCACGGCGGTCCGACTCAACAGAGATTAGTCGTCTGCGCCGGACAGGATTATAGTGCCCAAGTGTATGCGCAAGCACACATGCACGCTCTATTACTCATTCTTACAGTCCAATAGGACGGCAATCTGACAAGACCGAAGAGAGGTCAGGTCCAGGATCATCAGCTCAATGGGCGGAACGTGCTTTTCGTTACACGGGAATTCTTCTAAGAATTTCTTAACAGAAAAACTTGATAACTGATTTTTTGGCCCAGCCCTTGATTTGAACCCAAAATCTCATAATCAGCAGTCACATCTATGACCATTAGACCAACGAGGCAGTCAAATATTCCCTTATTTAAAATACCTGCAGGCTTGGCGGTTGGCAATTGCAATGCTTCTACCCATGCACTGATACGTTTTACCAGACTTTGAAATTGTGGTTTACAAATCTATGTGGATTTTCTATGATTAGTCGATCGCCTCGATCGTCAAATAACAAGGTGCCCTACTACAAACGTTTGGTAAATTGCAATGTTTATACAAACAAATGAATAGTAAAATTAAATATCTTTGTGACGATACAATAAATAGGCATTCTAACATTATCATTGTTGTAAAAAATAATTAATTGTTATTAACAACTTGTAAATTAACAATGAAGAATAAGTACTTTTATAAAAAGCAACGAAATTTTTTTTATTGCTAATAATTCGGAAAATGTCCGACCACATCACTTTTGTAGAGTATTTGTCTATAGTTTTAATTTTCTTAAAAATAGATTACAGGAGACTTTTGAGTAAATTTCTCTATTTTTTTTCTATACTATCTCACCTCAACTCGCCACTGTTTGAAAATATTTAATTAAATAAAATTAGGTATAGAAAATATTTTATTCATTTCATGACGGTTTACTAGATTTTGTATTAAAAAAAATTAGTAAAAAGAATTTTTTTTGAAAATTCACCCGTGCAAGTCTGTTCATGACATTTTCCTGTTAAGAAAAATATTATGTGTATTAGTTAACCCTTACTAAATTGTGATCACATAAATTCTTCCAGATTTGTGATTTTTATGAAATAGCCAAGCGTAGTCGAATATCAGTATACAAATATATAAAAATATAAAATAACTGCATAAATATAAAAAAAATATTTGTAAAAAAGTTCTTCACTCAGCATCATTTGCGGTAAGCCACAACCCTGATTTCCAGTGATGACCAACTCCTTGGAGAATACGGTCCCAAGACAAGATAAACGATTAAACGGAGGATAATTTTACAAAAAAAAATATTTAAAAATTCTCCATCTCAGCTCTCTTTGCTAATAGTTTAAGAAATTCGAAAAAATACCTTAATAACTGTACTGGTGAAAGGCGCTTGCTGTACCAGATATTATTTCGAAATTTATATTAAGCTGCTGTCCGTCGCTATTTTGCGTATTTTGGCGTGCGCATAAAATTTTATTGCGGTACATATCGGGTGCAACGAGCACTAGTTTTAGTACTAATTTTAATGGAATAAATTAATGAAATAGAAAAAGGAATAGACTTAGGTATTGGCCACAGCATCTACTTATTATTATAAATGCAATATGGTTTATAGAGGGATATTTTAAGACAAATTAAGACCTTGACGTGTCGAAGTTAAAGCACTATAATAACGCTCGTTTGAGGCGTGCAATAATATCTATAATATATAATCTGCTCAGCACTCAGTGTCAACCTCTCAGTATTCTTTATGTTATATTTCAGAGGTGTGCTGAAATAACATTCCTAATTACTCTTTCTTCTCTCTAAGGATAAGCAGACGGTAGGCGGACCATCATCCCCTTTGTTGTTGATATTTCTATAATTCGAAAAAAATGTTTGCTTCGACTTCTGTAATGCAAAGGGTGAAAATAATTTGCCATCTGTATTTCCGTCCGTTTAAAATGTGAGCGTATTCATGGCAAGAGAATAGGTTCTTGGTTTTGTGATTTTAGCGTGAGGGGCTGTAATTAAGCACTGGCTTATAATTAGTTAAAAAATTGGCTAAACAGTCTTTGTCTTCTCGTTTATAAGCCAGTAACAGTCTTTAAAATAAATTTTATCAATGTATAATGTAACTAGTATAATCGACACGCTTGGTAACGGTTGGTTCACATTAACAGATGTAACTGCTTCTCTTTGCCGGCGTGTATTAAAGCATAAGTCTTATATTTTTTTATAATATAAGAGTGACTTAATCACAGCCGCCACGTGTAAGTGACTTTTTAGTGGGAAAAAGGCTACGAATAACTGTCTCGCGATAGTAAGGTTTGGTTACGTAGAAGTTGTGTTGACTATCCTTATGGTGTAAATTTTTGGGAAAGCTCCTCCCTCTATTGTCTTAGCACGGAGCATCAAAACGTACGGAGCGACGCTTACTAAACGAACTTTTATAATTAATTAAAGATAGCATAATTTATAATAGAAGCAAAAAGGAACAGCGTTTGTGAATTCCACTGCTGGGTACAGGATTTCATCTGAAAGAGTTTTGTAGACAGAAAAAGGAAACCACGGAAGGAATCATGTGGCTTCATACTATATCTTCGAAACATTTTTAAATTTTGCTATTTTCCTCACGATGTTTTCCTATACCACCGAGCATGCGAAAACAATTTCGGTATTGCAGGTAAACTCGGGTTAACCTCTCTAATTCATTCATTCATTACAGCCCTTTATAAGTCCACTGCTGAACATAGGCCTCCCCCACGGAATGCCACAAAGCACGGTCCCGAGCCACCTGCATCCATTGACTTCCTATATGTCTTACTAGGTCGTCACTCCATCTAGTGGGGGGACGCCCTACACTTCGCCTGCCGGTACGAGGCTGCCACTCGAGAACCATTTTTCCCCATCGGTTGTCGGTTCTTCGAGCTATATGGCCGGCCCATGGCCACTTCAGCTTATTAATCCGTTGGGCTATGTCGGTCACTCTGGTTCTACTGCGAATATCCTCATTTCTAAGTTTCACGCAGAAACCCCGAGCATAGCCCTCTCCATAACTCGCTGAGCGACCTTGAGCTTCCTCATACGGCCAGCAGTGAAGGACCACGTCTCAGTTCCATATGTCATCACTGGCAACACGCACTGGTTTTACAATTTAGTTTTGAGGTTTTGACGTATGCCTGACGAGAAGATGGGTCGTAATCTCCCGAACGCTGCCGAGTTGAATCCGTCGATTGAACTCTCGGTCGAAGTTGGACTTACTTAGTCGGACTATTTGTCCCAGGTGAACATATTCGTCAACAACTTCGAGCTTAGTGCTTCCAACAACTACCGGCATAGGTGTGACATGGACATTAAGCATGATTTTTGTTTTGTCCATGTTCATCTTGAGACCTATCCGTTGAAAGACACTATTGAGATCATTGAGCATAGTGCTTAGGTCCTCCAGCGATTCTGCCATAAGGACTATATCGTCGGCAAATCAAAGGTGAGTGATGTACTCGCCATTGATGTTAATACCGTATCCTTTCCAGTCCAGTAGCTTGGAAACGTCTTCCAATGCAGCGGTGAAGAGTTTCGGGGATATTACGTCACCCTGTCTTACACCTCTCTGCAGTTGGATAGGTTTCGTACTCTGGTTCTGTACTCGGATAGCCATCGTAGCCCTACTGTACAAATACTGCACCTCGATATACCGACAGTCCACTTGGCACCGCTGAAGGGACTGCAGCACCGCCGAAATTTCGACGGAATCAAAGGCTTTCTCATAGTCCACATACGCAAGGCAAAGTGGCAGATTGTACTCGTCGGTCTTCTATGTATGTATGTGATCTATGGTGCTAAAGCCTTTTCGGAAACCGGCTTGTTCGGCAGGCTGGAAGTCGTCGAGTCTGCATGCGAGACGATTTGTAATGACTCTCGAAAACAGCACGTAGACGCGGCTCAGAAGGGAAATCGGTCTGTAGTTCTTCAAGAGGCGTTGTCGCCTTTATTGAAGAAAACAACCACACTTCTGCTCCACGCTTCCAGTGTAATGCCACTGGAGGACAGAATTAAAGAGCTTCTGAAGGACCTCAAGTACCGGTTTCCACCCGCTTTCAGAGCTCCGCTGTTATTCATCCTCTTGGGGCCTTGCCGTTTAAGGTGGACAGAGCCATTCTAATCTCGCTCAGACTGACGTCCGGGATATCATTGGAATAGTGTCGGATAAGACTTGCTCTTGGATCGTTACTCACACTTGCGTGTGACTCCAACGATGACGTGTACAGCTGCCCATAGAACCTCTCAATCTCACTCAAAATCTCAGGTGTCCCGGAAACGATGCTGCCACAAACGGTCTTCAGCTTCGTCAGTTGGCTCTTTCTGGCAGACAGATCTCTGGCAAAGACTTTGGAGCCCTGGTTCCGCTCGATCGCTTCTTCAATACGAGCTGTATTGAAGTTGCGCAAAATCCCGCCACATGCATTTGGAGATCTGTCTGTTCAGTTGCCTGTATGCTGTCAAATCTGCTGAAGACTGCAGCTTCATCTCCCGTCTAACAACCATGAGATTAAGAGTGTGATCGGAGAGTTTTTGTGTTCTTCTGTGACGGGTCTTACAGAACTTAGCTCCGACCGCAAGTACAGTTTCCACAAGCTTCTCATTCATATCGTCCACTTCATTGCAAACTTCTAGGCACTGAAAACGATTTTGTAACTCGAGCTGAAAGTTTTCGGGACTTGGATTAGGGCACGAGGGGGACGGATCGTTGACTTCATTAGACGTGACCTCTCCAACTTAACGTTTAGGTTCAGTGTGCCTCTCACCATTCGGTGATCGCTGCCAGTTTTCACCCTCGCGATCACTGAGACATCACTGAACAGTTGTCGTCTGGCCGTCATAATGAAGTTAATCTCATTTTTTGTCGAACCGTCGGGGCTTGACCAGGTCCACTTTCTGTCATGCCGCTTTTGGAAGAAAGAGGTCATCATAAAGAGTCCCTCTTTCTCCATAAATTCGGCCAGCTGCTGGCCCCTTGCATGGCTCCAGAGCTAGCTCTAGAGATATCCTCATACATTTCCTCCACCTCCCCATTGAGGTGTGCCGAGGTTGGTGCGTAAGTCTGTATAACCTTCAGCGAATACCGTTTGGTGATTCTGAGTATAAGGTACGCAACCCTCGTCGACACACTCCCGATCTTTACAACGTTGTTAACGAGCGACTTGTGGACGATAAATCCGACACCTCCTTGGGATAGATGGTCGCCCTCCCGGTGATAGAATAAGTTGCCGGATTCTAGGATTCCGTGTCCGTGTCCTCCCGCTCTCTTCGGACCTCAGATAGTCCTATTATATTCCAGCGTAACTTATCTATCTCTTCTTCCAGCTCAAGGATCTTCTCGTCAGTCCTCAGGGTGCGTGCGTTATATGTTGCCAGGTCGAGTCGTCGTAGGTGGCAGCGAACCTCCACCGGAGATTCTTAGCACCCCTGCCCCGCCGTTACCATGGTGCCACCGTAGCCAGGAATAGCGGGGCCGCCGAGACTGGGGGCCGTTTATTTGTATCGTCGCTCATGGGGGTATATTGCCATAGTTGCCACGCTTGGCGAGCGGTTGGCAACCGCAGTTTTATTGTTTTTGGCTTTTATCAGAAAGATGCTGCTGCCCATCTTCTGTATCAGTTTCCCTTTGTCGCCTCTTACGACACCCACGGGAAGATATGGGGTAGTGGGTATTCTTACCCACCACTACACGGGAACCTCTCTTATAACTCTGGACAAATGTAATTTTTTAACACCGTATTAACTGGAATGATTCTTGTCGTACTTAATCTTATATACAGCCAATATTTTGATATAAAACGATAGAGGTGCAGCGATCATTCCCCTTAGCTTGACATTTAATTAACTTAAGTGTACGTAAAACGGCTTCCGAGTACGTAATTTACAGGTTCAGTAGCGTACAGTGAGGGCTTAATATATGTTCTAATAGTTATACAAAGTGTGTCGATTTGTATGTATATCATTGTAAGCTTGTTGTTCCAGTGATTTTTATTGTAGCTGGTTCATTTTAAACTATTTTTTTAAGTTTTTACTTCGTAATAGAATATAAGTAAGGTAAAGTTATACAAATAGGTATACAGTTTGTACACTTCCCACTGCCGGGCACAGGCCTTCATGAATTTTTGGGAGGGTTGGGAACTCACATGTCCTTGAAATATTTTATAATTCATACATGCAGATTGCCTCATATTTTTCCTTCACCTTCGAGCACATGGTTAATTAGCATATACTCATATAATTGCAACTGGACTGCCTTGTTGGTCTAGTGGTCGTAAGCGCGTCTTCTTCCGCATGGTTATCATGTGGTCCCTGGTTCAAATTCCGGATAGGCCTGTACATAGAGTACAGTAAAGCTGGATGGTACTATATTGATACTATACTGCCCACTGCTTGATATGGATATTTCTAAGAATAGCTAAAATTTCAAATTTTTAAAACAATTGAAAATATTTCGATAATAATGTCCACCAGACCGAATTTCGGTCACGGCGATCCGACTCAACAGAGATTAGTCATCTGCGCCGGACAGGATTATAGTGCCCGAGTGTATGCGCAAGCACGCATGCACGCACTATTACTCATTCTTACAATCCAATAGGACGGTAATCTGACAAGACTTTCAGAGATCAGGTGCAGGATTATCAGATCAACGGACGGAACGTGCTTTTCGTAACACGGGAACTCTTCTTAGAATTTCTTAAAAGAAAATCTCGATAACTGATTTTTTGGCCCAGCTTTTAATTCGAACCCAAAATCTCATGATCAGCAGTCACATCTATGACCATTAGACCAACAAGGCAGTCAAATATTCCCTTATTTACAATACTTGCAGGCTTGGTGGTTGGCAAGTGCAGGGCTTCTACCCATGCACTGATACATTTCACCAGACTTTGAAATATTTGTTTAGGTACAGATCCATGTGGATTTTCTATGAATAGTCGATCCTCTCGATCGTCAAATAACAAGGCGCCCTACTACAAACGTTTGGTAAATTACAATGTTTATACAAACAAAAGAATAGTAAAATTAAATATCTTTGTGACGATACAATAACTAGGCATTATCATTGTTGTAAAAAATAATGAATTGTTATTAACAACTTGTAATTTAACAATGAAGAATAAAACAAGTAGTTTTATAAAAAGCAATGAAATTTTTTTATTGCAAATAATTCGGAAAAAGTCCGGCCACATCACTTTTGTAGAGTATTTGTCTATAGTTTTAATTTTCTTAAAAATAGATTACAAGACTCTTTTGAGTAAATTTCTCTATTTTTTTTCTATACTATCTCACCTCAACTCGCCACTGTCTGAAAATATTTCATTAAATAAAATTAGGTATAGAAAATATTTTTATTCTTTTCATGACTGTTTACTCTATTTTGTATTAAAAAAATATATGTAGAAAGCAATTTTTTTTGAAAATTCACCCGTACTAAGTCCGTTCATGACATTTTCTTGTTAAGAAAAATATTATGTGGTTAACCCTTACTAAATTGTGATCACATAAATTCTTCCAGATTTGTGGTTTTTATGAAATAGCGAAGCGTAGTCGAATAACAGTATACAAATATATAAAATAACTATATAAATATAAAAAAAGTATTTGTAAAAAAAGTCTTCACTCAGCATCATTTGCTGTAAACCGCAACCCTGACTTCTAGTGATGACCGACGCCTTGGAGACCAAGACCAATTAAACGGAGGATAATTTTATAAAAATAATTTAAATTAAAAATTCTCCATATCAGCTCTCTTTGCTAATAGTTTAAGAAATTCCAAAAAAATACCTTAATAACTGTACTGCTGAAAGGCGCTTGCTGTACCAGATATTATTTTGGAATTTATATTAAGCTGCTGTCCGTCGCTATTTTGCGTATTTTTGGCGTGCGCGCATAAAATTTTTATTGCGGTACATATCGGGTGCAACGAGCACTAGTTTTTAGTACTAATTTTAATGGAATAGATTAATGAAATAGAAAAGGGAATAGGGTTAGGTATTGGCCACAGCATCCACTTACAATAAGGCAGTGTGTTCGTTTCACCTTTACTTATACTTAAAAAAACCTTTAAACAATATACAATTTCGTTATGGTTGTGTTTACGTCTAAAATTCGATACGTAGTACATGTCATTGTCAACTGATCTCTCCGAAGTTCTCCTTCCCATTACAGATTAATGAACGGTTTGATAATGAGACGAATACGATTAACGACTGATAATGATTCAGGGATACCGGCCAGGTGTTTAGAACTATTGGGATCAAATGTAGTCCGAAAGAAAAGTCATGGTAGATATTAGTGTAAATCTTCCACTACAGGCAGTCTTCAAATACGGCAATGATGATGATAGGTAGTCTCGTGAGATGCAATGTCAATACCGTACAAACGTGTCTTGGCAACTTCTTTCCTTTTAATTTAACGACCACCTTGTTAATGTTTTTAAATAATAATTTCTTATATTTACGCAAATACTACACATTGAATTAAACTACTTTTACGTATTTTATCACGTTTAATTTAACTCCCGATGTTTTGAATGCTTTGTAGCACCCATGATCATGTCATCAGTCCACCTCGTGACCAGTTAAAAACAAATTAAATGCGAAAAAAATCCGTAAAAGTAGTTCTACAAAAAAAAAGTTTTAAGTTTCGATCGGATCGGGCTGTAAGTGCGCAGATGGCTACTTCTATTGAGACTCGTCGCCGGGACCGAAATTCGGTCTGTATATAGTAGAGTATATAAACAGCAAACTGGCAGCTTAGAATCCGTGGAGAAAAGTGCCAAGGGGCTAATTTGTAACACCTCAATTTAGTTATAACCAATCTTCTCGTTATTGAACACAGAATAGAATAGAATACAATATTTTTTATTCAATTTTGATTACATGTAATTCTTACTGAAAGTCAGTTTTAATTTTTACTACTGATTCGGAAAAAAACCTCTGTCCTGGGAAGAACCAGCAAGAAATCCAACGGGACTCTTTTTTGAAATCATGTCTTACAATATAATATTGTTATGAAAACATTTAGAAAGGGCAGAACAGCTAGCCTCTTGGTATGCATTTACATTACATTTTTGAGAAAATGCACGAATTGTAAGAATTAATTCCTGTTTTCTCTCTGCACTAAACAAGCAAGCACCACTCGCAGTCAGACAAGCACTACTCGCAGTCGCATTCGACAGGTTTTCTTTATCGACTTTATTCGTTTTAGATTTTAGACATTCAGACAGATTTACTTCACATTTGAACAGACTTTTTCTTCGTTTATAATTTGTGCAATAGAGGATTAGAATACAACTTAAGCCTGTTTTATCGCCAAACTACAACGTGCGTGCCTACAAAGAAAGAACAAATTAGCTTTATTTCGTTAGGTTTGTTGTCAACTTTTATTTCTTTCTTTAACTTTCTTTTGGCTTACAAAAAGTAAATTGTAGCGTAAAGCGTAGTATACGTCTTTGCTTTCTTGAAGTTATAATATATTGTACTTATTCCAAGAAATCTTTAATTTTTATACTGAACGCTGAGCAGTTTAGATTTTCCACGCATTAATTTACTGTATGAATGTATATGGTTAATGGTGGGAACTTCTATAAATGGGCCACAAATATAATTAATTAAATTAAATTAAAACTAATTTTAATTTTGCGGGATTCGAACCACAAATTTTGTAAGAATCTGCAACTCGAGGTAAAACCAGAGATGTTATGCGGGGGTAACCAGAAAAAGTGTGACCCATGAGACGACCACGCGGTGGGGGCTAGTAGATAATTTGGTATAACAGCTCAGGCCTCGGTAGAGGCTGATTCAAGTTAAGTAGATAAATTTGAAGCACCAGCGGGTAATTACATGTTCATAAGACCAAATAAGCTCACCTGCGATCTTCGGATATGGGGCGGAGCGGCGTGCTCCTTACTTAAACAGCTGCTATGCGGTGATCTTCAGAACGATTGGCTGATTAATACGACACGTGCACGGCGTGTTCCTCTAGCGAGCGGTAGGCGACGTCGAACGTGTTAACACGCGATTAGTGTTGCGCGACGATAATGACGCGTGCGCGTGCACCCACAGTTGGAACGCGACTACTTCGACAGGCTGTTGCCCACAAGGTCATGACATGCAACTCCCGAGGTGAAACAGACTATTTAAGATAATGGCAGGAAGCGACCCCTGGCGCATCCATTTCCCCCGGCCTTGAAAGGTTGCACTTTCAACACAAGTGAAAACAGCTAGAAATTGCGGTAGAGAATAAACCCCAAAGCGGTAAAGGAAGTATAGTGCGGGACTATATCTCTATGTGGATAAATAGTCCTGTCTACTATAATAAGGAAAGTAATATGCTACAAACACAGACTTATTGCGAGTGGACGAGATGCGTCCAAAAGAAAGAGACAAAAGAAGATTTGATAAAGTCTAAGCGGTGCGTTGTTGCTGTTTAAAACTTAAGAATATAATGTGCGGTAATATTAAAAGTGTGCGGTTAGTATTGTAAATGCGGTTAGTATTATAAATGCGGTTAGTATTATAAGAATACATTAATAACCTAGCGTTCTCTAAGTATTAACAATAAAATAATGTGCGAGAAAAAATACTAATAAATCTTATTAATAATTGAGGCTATTGCTTAGGTAGCGGACACAGCTTTACAACTGGCCGTTGAAATACACCTTGCTTAGTTTTGCAGGTGCAATTGTACAATGACACCTAAAGGCCAATGTAAGGGCATTATATGATCCTGTAGACAAAAGGCAACCAATCCTTCTTTGACGGATTGGCTGGCGTATTCCATTTTTGCCTTTGCTGGAGGGTGTGCAAGTATTAATTACGCCACCTCTTTCAGAACGGCTTGACTAAATTGTTCAAAAGTTCATAGTAGGAGAGCAAACGAATTTTCTCAGATGTGTCTGAAGCGCGTAAATATTTAAGCGGTAATCCATTTAAAAATGCGAAGGTGTCAAAGAAGTTGGATCAGAAAAATCCAAACTAAGAGCGTATAACGGCCGCGAATTAAATAATGCCTCAATTTGCGTTAACACGGTGTCAAGTTTCTCATAGGTAAGAACTTGTTGACCAAGAATCTTATTCAAATGTATTTTAATACATTTAATTGTGCTTTCCCAAAGTGTGGAGCACTGGGTGAAATAAATTTCCAAGCATTCCTAATCTCAGCCAGTTCCTTTGCCCAGTAAGCATGATATTCATCATTCAAGAAAAGTATACCTCGCAATGATAGGACATGACACCAACGAAATTAGTCCCATTATCTGAGTAAAGGCATTGAACAGGACCTCTGCGCAATAAAAATCTTTTAAGCGCAGCCAGGAAGCTTACGGTACTTAAGTCTGTAGCAAGTTCTATATGAACTGCGCAGGTTGTCAGACAAGTAAAAAGGCAAATATAAGCCTTGTGGATTCTTAATCCCGTCTGCGCATAGGGGTAAACATAATAATGCCCGAGTAATCACAACCTGTATGCGAAAAGGCTTTATGTGATGGAGACACTCGAGGACCTGGAAGGTCAGCCATCATAGGATGAACTGGATGTGGGTTAGCTTTAAAGCAAAGGTTGCATTGAAAAATTATTTGTCATTTTTGTCTCAGAAAAGCCATGAGTAAATTTGAACCTGTATGAAATTTTTTCTCATGGTAATGTTTAATAATTAAATCGACTATATAGTCTCGTTTTGGCAATCAGACTGGGTGCCTAGCATTGAAATCCATACCGGAGTGAGAAAGTTGGCCACCGACTCGAATAACACCTTCATGGAGGATGGAATGTAAGGTCAATAATTCTTTAGAACATAGCTTAAAATGAATATGTTGAATGAAGCACATCACCAAACGCTCAGCGGTTTCTAAATCAGAAGCTACAATAGCTTCTCGCGGTTATTTCTTGATAAATTTAAGTGAAAAGCAAACAGTTCTCAAATATTTATTCCAAGAAGAAAAGCGGTTGGCGAAATTATAAATAAAATTATACGTATCAGTGATATTGCCTTGTGCGGGTTCATTTGAGTGGCTTTCGTTATCGTTAAGAGTGGTAAGAAAAGCGAGTGGTTTAGATTCAGGAAGCTTCCTTGGATCCCGAGAGACAAAAGGCGTGACAGGCCAATCACTACGCGGTAACTGTAGCCAATGCGGTTCCTCTAACCATAGGTAATGGTGTACTAACTGTTTAGGGGTCAAGCCCCTTGACAAACAGTCGGCAGGGTTTTCGGAACTCCGAATGTGAAAGAAATTTTCAGCTGATAAGTTTTCATAAATGTTTGCGATCCAATTGGCAACATAGGTGTGCCAACGGTGCGGTGAAGAGTGAATCTAGCTTAAAGTCACAGTTGAATCTGAGAAGGCTACGATAGACTTTATGTGATATCTCTGCTTATAAGTTTAAAAAATACGTCTTACAAGTTTCGATAAAAGTAGAGCTGCGCATAATTCTAATCGCGCCAGCAAGACGACCTTTGGAGGTGCGACTATAGACTATACTCACCTCATAGTCACCGTTAGGCAACAGTATTCTGAGGTATATGACATCACCGAAGGCTCGTTCACTAGCGTCCGCGAATCCGATAATGGAAACAGCACAATCTGAGATAACACCCAGATGTCGTGGAAAATGTAGAGTTGCGATCAATGACAACTCTGACTTAAATTGTTCCCAAGAGCGAATGATGCATTTAGTGGAGAGCTCGTCCCAATCAACCTTAGCGAGCAACAAATCCTTTATGAGGAGCTTAGCGAATAAAATTTTAGGAGCAACTAAACCTAACACGTCAAATAAGCGTGCGATGGACGATATAATATTTCTCTTCGTACAAGAGCGATTGTCAGGGTTGACATAAAATGCGAAATAGTCTCTTCATGGAAACCAGCGGAGGCCAAGAATTTTAAGCGTCGAGTCTTCACTATCCATTTCTACACATTGCGAAAAGCGCAAGCACTCGGGAACAGCTTGTAAGACCGTAGAACTGTTACTGGCCCATTTAATAAGTTCAAAATCCCCTGTGTGAAAGAGTTGGATGAGTTGGTAGCAGCATCGACTGCTTCCTCTGTCGATATGAGGGAACTAACTATGTCATCAATAGTAATCTGTGTCCTTCATCCATACACAATTGCTGGACGGTGCGAATTGCCAAAAATGGGCTACTTTTAAGGCCCAAGGCCACGTGATTAAATTGAAATACTTGTATAGGTTTCTGTGGATTTAACCTACACAAAATGCGTTGAATAGGGCGATTCTCTTCGCGAACTTCTATACGCAGATACATTTGGCGTACATCTGCTGTCATTGCGATTGGGAATAGGCGCATATTCAATAAAATATTAAAAAGATCACCTTGAAGAGCTGGACCTGAATACAAAATATCATTAAGCGAAGGTCCGTCACCACCCATCTTAGCACTAGCGTCAAGAACGACACGTCGTTTGGTCGTCATTTTATCCACGCGTATGACAGGATGGTGAGGAATATAATACGCGAATTCATTTGAGTCAGTGTTACTGACCGGCGGTATATAATTATTATCGCTTAGATACTGACCGGCGATATATAATTATTCTCAAGATACTCTTGGATGACGTTATCATATAACCTCTTATAATTTTGGTCAAACATGAATATGCGTTCGAGACTTAACAAACGGCGTCCTGTGATATGAAATGAGTCTCCAAGAGTTGAGGCCTCAATTTTGCGAGGCAAGGCTACTTGGTACCTGCCTAATGCGTTTCTGCTAACTGTAGAAGCATAAAACTGCTCACAGTACTGATCATCAACACTATTGATAGGGGCGGCTTCTATTTCTTCCATCTCCCAAAACTTGCGTAGATCCAGATATTCTTGGGAAGAAGTGGTACAACGGAACCAGGAAGTAGAGTCCCGTTTATCAACTGGTGCCTCTCCTAAAACGATATATCCTAAAACCATTTCTATCGCATCAGGATTTCCTGGCCACGTGAAAATTTTGTCTAGTAATAAAATGCGCGCGAATAAATTAACGCCTAAAAGTTTGTCAACGTCAGCTGGTAGAGCCCAGGAATCGTCGACATGCGAGACATTATTTAAGTGATGTATTTTTGTGACATCTATTTGCGTAAGCGGAAGTTGGCCAGTTGTCTGGTCCAACACTAAGGCTTCTACTTTATATTTAGGCTGCGGTCTGAGCCTTGAACAAAAACTGAGAGTAGTAGAGCCTCTCACTAATGATGCGGTTCCACCTACACCCTTAACTGTACAGGTAGAATTAGTATTTATACGTAGTCCTAACTTGCGACAACAGCGAGTGGTCACATAATGTTTTTGTAAGCCCGGGTCAATAAGACATTGCACTATCACGTGTTTTCCTCCGCGGCCTGCTACCAACACTTTAGCAGTAGGTAAAATTTCGGTCTTTAAAAAGCCTCTAACGGTTTTTAGGAGAGAGTGCATAGCGACAAATGCTCCTGTGAAGGTTCCGAGGTGTCTGCCGGAAGATCCGTCGGATGATTTTCAACAGAAGACTTGGAAAGCGTATTAACCCTAGGTTTAGGTGGCGAATTAATACTTTTAGATTTATGATTAGTAAATTGCTCAAAATGAAGCAAGGTATGATGTCGCTGGCCGCAAGTACAACAAGTTGATCTAGAATTACAATTTAAAGTAACATGTTGTCTAATAAGACAATTACCAGAAATTCTATTCGATTTCGTGTAATTAAATCTTACCGTCGGAGACATGTATAAGAAATTGTTACATTTATAAAGATGCGATTGCAATATATGCTCGCGGTGCGCGATTTCGAGGCGATGCTCGTGACGAAATATTGTTAGAAGCGGTGACAAGGTTGTCAGACCTATGCGAGGTGTGATGTAAATTTTTTATTTGTTCTCGGATAAATTGAATAAACTTAATCATAATTCAGAATTTTATTTGTATCGCGAATAGACATTTCATAATTTTTGCAGTGTCTGAAGCTAATAATTTAAGTCCAATATGGACAAAATAATATCAGTTATAAGACAAGCTATAAGTGCAGCGTATTTATCTATGACCTGCTCTAAATTTGTGGAGCCTAAAATAGAAGGCTTCAGGAATAATAACTGGTTTAAATAGCTTACAGCTAAAGCGCGTTTATCGTGGTATTTTGAGATAAGAACATCCCATACTAACTTGTAATTCTCAGCAGCTGGCACAAACCCAGCTGAAATGGATTTAGCCTTTCCAGTTAAACTTTTTAATAAATAATGAATGATTTCCGAATCAGTCAGCGACGGATTATCGTGAATTAATTACTCTTTTAAATGTTTCATAAAAAAATGGAAATTTTTGAATGTTTTCATCAAATGTGGGAAGCTCAATACACGGCACCTTAATAGGGTTTATACAAATTGTGCGGTTAGGATCAGAACTGCTGGAAGAAGCCGTCTTCAGTGTTTCAATATTTCCGATTAATTCAAACAACGATTGTATGCGAGAATATAGTTCTGCTCGTTTGCCTTCCTTTAATTTAATTTGACCTTCTAATTGCTTTTCTGATCTTGACATTATTGGTTTATCTGATTTAGACATCACGACCTATAAACGTATTTAACGTAAATAATAAAAAAAAAAACAATATTATTAATAAAATGCGGAATTCTAAAGCGCTTATACCAATTATACGCGTGCGAATTGTAAGCTATAGGCTACAGCTATGCTTAAATAAAACCCAACATAAATAAATTATGTCGTTAAGATGCGCTGTTTTTGTGTTCATAAAATGAATAAATTAATTTACTGAATTCAAAATGTAGCCTTAACCAATTTATAAAGGTATTAAACCTTTGTGCGTAACGATAATATAAAAATGTAAAACTCAAAAAAAAAAAAAAAGCTTACAGGGTTTCACTAAAATTCTATTATTTACTTTGAATGATATATTTATTTGGAAACAAAATATATTATTCGCTTATGGAAAAAGAAACATTTTATGGCAATAAATCGATTACCATAAAAATACACTCGTTATTCTACTTATTCTTGTTTCTGAACGTTACCTACCAATAAAGAACTTCTCATTTTGAAACTTGACTTGACAGTTCAAACTTCAAACTATTTACATAAAAGAAAAAGACAGATTTTCGATTCGATTTGAAAAGAGCGCAATGTAATCGATTCTCGATTAATTTGAGCGTTTTATATCTATTTTAGATTATTTTTCTGTGTTAAAATCGACAAAATAGTAATAAAAAATACAAAATATCAACATTCCAGCAAATAACAGTAACAACAACAATTTAAGTAATCGATCTTAGATAGATATGCCTTAATATTCACTTCGTTTTATTCTTAATATTACTTTCGTTAATAGTTTAACCATTTCCTTTCCTTATTAACCAATGCTTTTCTTTAGTGATTTTATACTGATCCTGATTAAATATCTTTAAGTAATTATAGTGAAAAATAGCCTGTTACAGTGTAATTACAGTAAAAAATCATGTGTAACAGTGTAAGTAAAATATAATCTCACTTTTACTTATTCTAAAATAACTCAGCCCCTAGATTGACAAATCTTGCCAGATTTTCAGCTATGGATTTTTTTATATATACGCTTTCAAATGGTCCTACTTTCACCTTGTTAATACCTGGGGCAAGAATGTATGGAAACGTCTGCTTCTCGTTTGTGCGATAAGCAACAAATAGCAGGTTATTTAAAAATATTGAATATATAATGCGGTTATATACAGAACTAAAATAACGACAATGTGGGAATAAAAAAAAAACATAGATAACTAGTCTCTGTTTGCCTATAAGGTCAAACAGGGCGGGTGAGTTAAACAACTAAATTACTAGTATCACTGCTTGCTCTTTTAAATACACGGCGCAAATATGTTATAAAATACTAGCTGTTACCTGCGGCTTCGCCCGCATGGTCACTGGGAAATGAACTATCCATTGCTTTTTGAATTGAAAGAAAACTGAGTTTTATAGATTTGTCAGAGATGCAGCCATTAAAAGGAAACTGAGCAAAATTGATTCGTCAGCCTATTTAAATGTTTTGAAACGCAGCGTATAGGAAAGCATGAAAATAGCCTGTTTATTCCAAATGGAAATGGGATATTTTTTAATTAAAGGAAACTGAGCATAATTATCCGTCAGGATGCAGACTTTGAAAAGAAACTGAGCTAAATTGATTCGTCAGAGATGCAGTTTTCTGAATTGAAAAACTGAGCCAATAAAAGATCCGTCAGAGATGCAGCCTTTTGAGTTGAAAGGAACTGAGCTTGATAGGTCCGTCAGAGGTGCAGCATTTGGAATTGAAAAGAAACTGAGCTAAATAGGAAATTTTGAATTGAAAGGGAAGATCTGTAGAATTCTGATTAATTGATTGTGGAATTTTGGAAAAACTAACTGAACACTATTTTAAGACGCTACTGTACACAATGTTATATGTTTTCCATTCGGGAAAGAATGTGGAGATTCTGGGCATTTGACACACGCGAACATGCTACATACAGCTGACCATGAGAGAAGCACGGTTTTCTAAGTTGACCCCTGCTACCTGTAACGTTTGCACTTGCGCTTTATTAATTGTCATTGCAAAACTGAGCTTAATAGGAACTGCAACCTTTTGAATTGAAAAGAAAGATCTTTGGGAATTATAGGGATCCGTGGTATAATAACATTTTCACCTTTCCTACGCCTGTCAAAATTGTAGCACCGATTATATTCCGTCCAAGATGTGTCACACGCAGCCTTGTCCCGTTACATAACCGAGGAGCATCTAAATTTCGCATTAACATGACTGGGACGCCTTATTTTAATTGAAGCTTATGTGAGGCACACCTGACAACTCTAGAGAATTTAGAAACTCTACGGGATATGGAGTGCTCTGTTCTGTGTCCATAACTGTGTCCACTGACAAATACTCTGTTATTTCTCCTGCTACTTCATAATATATCTGAATTTATTTTGTTAACGCTCTCATTTTTTGGTGCAAGAATCGCCCTTTCACATAACCATTTGTCTTCATGCATGTTGTTCGTTAAATCTGAATAAACGCTCGCAATTAATTCGGAATGACTCTGTACTAAATTACAAAAATCTCTCGTCAATTTAACGCAGCCCTCGGCATCCGTTTCCAACCGCCCATCGCCAATTTTTAATAGTGTGTCAGCATAGTTTCCAGCATTGATATCATTATACAAATGCACTCTCATATTCGTAGTTAAACTGAATTTTGTCACCTTGTTCCATAAAATAGACGACTTGAGGCATGCTTTAGTTTCATCTGCAGGTGTGCCTTTTTCAATGACAGGTAAAGTTTGGCGAAAGTCACCAGCCAGTAAAACCACCATTCCTCCCATTACATCGGTATTGCTGCGCTTCGATTTAGTGCTTCTACAGCTTTTTTATGCGACATTGTACTTTCGTCCCACACTAAAAGTTTGCATTGTCGTAGCATTATACCTCGTACACTATTTTTACTAAAGTTGCAGATCGGCGATTCTTCCTGGGCTAGATTTAGAGGAGTTTTAAAACAGAATGTGCAGTGCGGCCCGCTTACAGCGTGGCGGCTATACCGGAGGAAGCTACGGCCACAGCAATGTTTTTATCTTTCCGTACTTGCGCTAATAATAAATTTAACAAAATGTCTTCCCAGTTCCTCCAGGGGCATCTAAAAGAAAAGTGCACCATTTCCAGATTCAATTTGTCCTAATACTTTGTCAAAAACTCGTTTTGTTCGGGAAAAGCGGGGTACAAATTGGCTACTTGCTGCTGCAAAGCTGGTATATCGTAGTTTGTTTCACGTATAATTTGATCACTTAGTTCATTTTCGGTTGTTCGCTGAGGTCTTATCATTCCAAAGTCGCTTAATTTTTGCCTACCATTGCCATTACTTTATCTTCAATTTTTCTAAGTGCTTCATTATAAATGTTCATTGTATGTCATGTTCACGTATGTCTGCTGTAACCTTCTGCAAAATATCTTCCGCCATACTCTTTATATTTGTCCCACAATTTATGTGCATTAGATAGCCCAAGATGATATGAGAGTTGCATAAAGATCCCATTTTGGCTGGTGACTGGCACTGCACAGCTTCCTCCATGGTTTCATCCCAGTGATTATCGTTTTCAAAGATGCAGAGCTTCACATGCTTCTCTATAAGTTGCGCATTCCTGACCGTTGACAGTTTTAAGGTCTTTATATCCTGTAGGACCCCGAACATGGTGCAGCAGCAATCGTAAACAGAAACATTCAAAATTAGTTACATGGACGGTATACACACGACCAAGGGCATCTGATGACTTTACACCGGCCAATTTGCAACAGGCGCGCCTTGAATACAGCGTCTCCTCCTTCCTAGATGTGTTCCAAGTATAATAGCGGGGACTTCAGAATATAACAACGTTTTGCAAAGGGGTCGGTTTGACAAAGTTGAAAGAAGGCTGTTAGTGTAGTTTTGGCGGTGATGCAATTCTTTCTGGAAATTTTCTGGTGAAATATACACGCTCCATTTTCTAAGTGCACAGCAAGGTGAGTAACTGTTGGGTGCCTTTCGTGTAAAGGAAGCCAAGGAGACGCCACGCTGCCTCGTTACTGCCTGACATAACGCCCTGCTTGAAAGGTCTGTACTTCATTAACGGGATTTGCCTCACCTTCACTCCTGAGATTAAATATTGCTTAGTCGCTTCCTTTATTTATGTACTTACAGATATACTTGATTGCGCGGACAGAGCTACATGCTTCTACATTAATGTGGGCATTAAACATTTTACATAGAATGGGCGAATACGGGACAATCCAGGTGTTATCTAAGGTTTCGAACGCTCCAGAGCGAGATTTGATTGTAACTTTCCTGCCACCATCTTCGGGAGCTCTGCGTCTGTATAAAGGGTAGCCATTGTCATTGTGCACTGTTTCTTTTAATAGCTGTTTAGGGAATTGAATTTCGTGCTCCACATGGACCGTGAATCATAATTCGGACGATGGTATCATACAATTCTTTATCTTGCTCAGGATCCGGAATCTCGGCGCTTATTATGTCGTCTATTTGGCTGGGCTGTAACTTCTCTTTAAGCCATATTAGAATGTGGGCATGCGGTAATCCTCTTTTTGCCATTCAATTGAATACGAAGCATTGCACCTCTCCGAAAATTTTACCTTTGTTAATTACATACATTAATTTTGTACTTTTAATCTAAATACTATAGCAACTAAATCGTGTCTGTCAGTACTTTTTGGTCCGACATTAGCTCCTCGGTTATTTCTTTCAATGGGATTGCAAGAAAGTAACAAAAGATCAGGTCTTCCATAAGTTTGTACATAGGCGAATGCGTCTTGTGTGTACTCATGTAGGTAGCGGTGACTGTTAACGAATGATGAGGCAGAATTACCATTTTACCTAAAATCTTGGGATTACATTGGCGTCGCTAGAAACTGCATCTTGTAAATGTACATAATTCTCAACGCGCAGCTTTTTGATTTAAAGATATATAACGGAGACGTTCACTTTCTACCTTCACATACATGTCTACCAAAATTGATGAAATAATTGTCTACACCGCTAAGAGGTTAAAATCATTTTCTCGCAACATCATATGATACGCATAAAATCCATACATGATACTTTTTGTTCGAGTAGGCTCCTTTGTGACCGGGTTAATGAGTGGAATTTGAAATGATAACCCTCTTGTCCTTTGCAATAAATCAATGGGTATTGCAGAGCGTCATAAAACTTGTGTATCGGCTACCCGTTGCAACGTATCATCACGTGCTCGCAAGACAATGTCTCATGAAGAAAATTGATCACCACTAATTACGGCTGCTATTTCGTTTATCAAAGGTGCATTGTAGCGCCTTTCATGCTCTCCTCGAGGGTCCGATCTGCGTGAATGACGACTTTATAATCCTCTTCAGGTAGGTTTTCTAAAGCAGTTTTAAATGTTTGACTAAAATGTTACGTTGATGCAAGAATCTTTGAATTTTGAACACTTGTCTCTCAACTCCTGGATAAATTAGCAGCGACGGTCTACCTCAATTTCTTCGTCACCCATAAAATATACTTGTAAAATTTATGCTGTTCGTTTCAGCTGGAAAAAGTGAACCTATTCTATGATAAATTTGCCCTTGCACTGTAAATGTAGGCGAAAATCCTGGCATTATTATTTCCAGTCAACTCGAGAAGGACGTCATTTGAAAGCATGAGTTATATTTCCGGATCCTGTTTAAAAGCGCCGTGACTCATTAGCATCATATAAAAGAGGGTTTTCAAAGGTTCTTTGGTTCCCAAGTAACGGAAGTCTCATCTTTCCGTTTTAAAGCGCTGCAAAATCGACACGCCTTGTCCATCAGTTCGATAACAACTAACCTGTGATTTTTATAATCAATCCACGGATCATAATTAAATGCTGCGTCATTAAAAACCAACCAATTGTTTCTTTGAAAATTTTGTCGACGTTCAGCTTGGAGCTGTGCATTTGCATCTCTTCGCGCCTGTGTCTGTTCTGGTGTTTCAGATGCCCTATAGTAGATTGACGTTCAGCTTGCTCAATGAGTCTGTGTTGAGTTTCATCAGGTGTTTCCGCGGCTCTTAAGGCGGCCTGACGTTCCGCTTGTTCGAATAGCCTGCTGACTTTGAGCAGGTGTTTCAGTAGCTCTTAAAGTAGATTGACGCTCTGCCTATTCAAGACGCCTAGCTGACTTTGATCAGGTGTTTCAGTAGCTCTTAAAGTAGCTTGACGCTCTGCCTGTTCAAGACGCTTTGCTGACTTTGAGCAGGTGTTTCAGTAGCTCTTAAAGTAGCTTGACGCTCTGCCTGTTCAAGACGCCTTTGCTGACTTTGAGCAGGTGTTTCAGTAACTCTTAAAGTAGCTTGACGCTCTGTCTGTTCAGACGCCTTTCTGACTTTGAGAAGGTGTCTCAGATGCTCTAAAAGCAGCCTGACGCTCTGCTTGTTCTTGCCTTCTCAGTTCAGCATCTTCTAAAGATTCTAGCGATCAGGCTAATCTTTTCGTTTGTCTTTGAAGATACTCTTGAAAGGCTGGACTTACGTTTGCGAGGCATTATGAGTAAAAAAAACCTATTTATAAAAACGTTAAAATACCTAAAAGGAATTAAATTTCCTTTTAAATATTTTTAAAACAAATCAAAATATCTAAAAGGAATAAATATTCCTTTTAAATATTTTAAAATCAAAACAACAAAACCAATTCAAGACACAACACGAATCAAAAACAATAGCCAAAAAAATCAGAATCAACTTAAACAAATCACAAAACAAATCGCAGAATACCGAAATCGAAAGCAGTAGTCAATATAAATATAACCAACGAAAAAAGTAAGTGTATAGATACCGTATACACTATCTATACTATAATATTCCTTTGAAATATTGTTAAACAACCTAAAACAACGAAAACCAATTCACGATTCTAAATAAACAAAATCCAAAATCAAAGCCAGAGTCTAAATATGTATAAAGGAACACCAACCAAATCAACAAAACCGATCCAAGAAAATACACAAATCTGAAAATGAAAGCCAATAATTCAAGAAATTCAACCTTAACCAAATCACAAACAAATAACAAACAACTGAAATCGAAAGCAGGTAGTCGAATAAGCTACGAAATAGAAACAATTTAAGCGTATAGGTACCGTATGCACTATAAGTTGACGCGCGGCTCAACGGCGGGAGTTAAGTACATGTCAGGAAATATTTCGTTACCGCGTTTTAAAACCTAGTAACGACATCTAGCGGAATCAATTTAAACTATGTATACGTTAGTTAACAAGAACTCTCAAAAATATTTTGTTATAATTTTGCACAATTTTTTCTTGTATTAATACTGATTCATTCATAACCACATATAAGAACTGTATTCATTTCCGTTCAATAAATATTACTAAGGCTTATTAATAAGGCTTACTAAGAACTATTTCTACCATTAAGTAATGGTTAAGGTGAAATGACAGGTGGTGATAGTATTTCTGATCCATACTTATAATCACGCCTGTAACCCTTGCGGGTAGCAGAGCATCAACGGATTACTTAATATCGTCTGCGAGGTTATCGCCTATTCTGTGAATTACGACACCAAAACGTTTGAAGAAAATCATCTCTTTCCGGTCCTGCGTGGAAAAATACAGATCCATACATTTTTATCTTAATTTTGGTAAAAGACATAATAATCCAGATATGCTGAACTTCTGTGTTCGTCTATCGTACCGTCGTCCGTCTTGTAGAATCACGGTGGCGCCACCTAGCTAAATTTAATTTTGCAACATATTCGATTTTCCCAGGAATGATATGTTTTCCGCTGAAAAAGTAGCCTATGTCACTCTACAGCCACCGAACTATCCCCATACAAATAATCATGCCATGCCGTCGCTCTGTTGCGACGTGAAAGAAGGACAAACTTGTGCAACATATTCGATTTTCCCACGGAATTAGATGTTTTCCGCGGAAAGTAGCCTATGTCACTCTACAGCCACCGAACTATCCCCATACAAATAATCATGCCATGCCGACGCTCTGTTGCGACGTGAAAGAAGGATAAACCAACAAACAAACAAACAAACACACTTTCGTATTTATAATATTAAGTATGGATTAGAGTTAGTACTTAATATATACGAGTATATTAGCTTTGCGGTTATGGGCTGTTGAAGTGAGTTTTTATTACGAAATAATAACTTATCAATTTAAGTAATGTTTACGAATTTCGTACGATGCATAATAAATTACAGATGCAAACATACATAAAGATAAGTTCGTATAACTCTGTGGCATAAGATTGAACAATCGTGCGGTAAATACAAGGTAACATCAATGTACCAATGTCAATAATGTTAACAATATACCCTCAAGCAAAAAAAAAATTACATGGGATATTCCAATTAATATTACAACAGAGTAAGGATAAGAAATATGTTTTAAACAGCAACTCAATACAATATTATAAAATGAAACAGTTCGATATTTCAACTCAAGATTAAGATTATAAAATATCTAACCGCTATTAGGTGAACATTTATGTAGAAATGAATGAATGAATGAATGAATGATTTTATTCAATATTGATTACAATTAATACTTATTGAAAGTCATTTTTTATTTACCACTGGTTCGGAAAATACCTCTGTCCTGGGAAGAACAACAAGAAACCCAGCAGGACTTTTTTAAACATATTTCACTTAACAATAATTTTGTTTATACAATTTTTAAATGAATTTTCATAGAACCAGCACGGTGGCGATCACTCTATTTCCAGGGGTTATTTTCATTCATGTATTCCTTGATATTATAATAACCCTTTTTGTACAGTTTTTGTTTAATAAAACTTTTAAACTTGTTTACTGACAAACTTTCAACATGTTCTGGGGTTTTGTTGTAAAAGCGTATACATTGCCCCATAAATGAATTACTGATTCTGTGGAGTCTAGTAACTGGCATGACAAGCTTATGTTTGTATTTATTATTGCGTTCTTCCAGTATCACATAGTCTTGCTGGCGACAGTTCTATAGGTTTTCGGCGCCGCGACACGTGCACGGCGTGTTCCTCTAGCGAGCAGTAGGCGACGACGAATGCGCAAACACGCGATTAGCGTTGCGCGAAGAAAATGACGCGTGCGCGTGCGCCCACAGTTGGAACGCAACTATGTACGTCGACAGGGTTTTGCCCACATGTAACTCCCGAGGCGAATCAGACCTTTTAAAGAAGGCTATACATGTTGGCCGAGCGAAGGCTAGTACCAACGTATAGACATCCCATTTGTCTAGCCTCAGTGTATGTCAGTGTGTCAGAGTGCAGGCGAGTGCCAACCTGTATACGGGTCGTTTGGCGTGCCTTGCCATAATTCGGGATCGCTAGCTACGACACGTCTCACTTCCGAACAGTGTCGGTTTTTCTGCACAAATCAAAGGCGCTTGCCTGCACTCGGCAAGTAGCGTCCACATGTTAGTCGGCCATGTCAGTTATAGCTTGGCGTCCGTCCCGGTGAGATGTTATGTTTTAATTGAGTTGCAACTTCTAAATAATTACGACACTGTCACTCTCTACTAACGAGGACATCTTTAAGTTTTTTACAACTTTACTGCAGAGTACACTGACATAATAATTACATGCACTCATTAAATAAATAGCAGAAGCTGCAATAACTTCTACATCGTCCATATCGTTCCAATTCTCAATGAAAACTAATTATCGCCAACATGTGGACAGCTCCACAAAAACTCGTGAACATTGGCAGTTGGCATTGGTCTCTTTCGAACTTGACCAACGTGTAGACTGTAGCACTCGCCTTGTATCAATTTGCCTACGCTCGCGTTGGCTGAGGCTTGGCCAACATGTATTGCCGGGGTAAGATATTGGCAGTAAGTGACCTCTGGCATTCATAATGATCTCTTTAATTTTACTGACCAAATCAAATACACAGTGTGTACTTAAGTAATTGAAATTATTACCTAATCCAATATTATCAAGCGTCGGTACAAATTATATAGCGTAACCATTGACGGCTGTGAATTTCATGAGGAGTAGCCAAACTCCAAGACGACGCACAGAAATTTTCAGATAAGAAAAATGTAATTATATATGTACTGTTTTATTGTATCCTAATAATTGGATCATACTGAAAAAAAAAACCCAGCTACAATTATAATGGTATCGGTTAATGGGTTCAAATTTTATGAAACCATTGTAAAAGCACGTATAATTTTAAATTAGCTGATGTGGTTCTGCGTGTAAATCTTACCTTTCATATCGTGTGTACTATCGTGTGGTCATCAGTGGAGCCAACTAAGGGGGGCCAAGGAGCTTACCAAGCTTGGGATGGAAGTCGTCCTCGCCAAAATTCACGAGTTGTGATTGAAAAGTGCCTCAAATGACCGCAACTCCAATGTTCCACAAATTATCGCGGTCTTGGGAAAAAAGACAACCTTAACGAGCAACTAGTTCCCTGAGTGAGAGGATAGGAGGTACTACGCATAGACTGCTGCCCAAACTAACGAGGGAGGAAGAACGCCCACTCTTTTCAGTTTCCGCTTCTTTTACATGGGATACCCACCTCTACCAGAGTTGCTCCCCTTCCACCTTGGCTGCGGTGGGAAAGGCGAGAGGACCGCCACAGTTCAACAACAGGCAACCCGAGTGGGTTCGGCAAACCATCTCGGGCCAGCTAAGCGGGTCTCTTTGTTGTTAACCGTGGGTGATCAAGCCACGGCCTCTAAGCCCCCGTGGAGTCGGAGTTTGGAGTCGTCGGGTAACCGTTTTTAGTACACTGATAGGCATTGGCCTTTCTAAGAACGCATATGCTTTCAGACATTCTTCTTCTTTTTCTTCTTTATCAGCCCCCACAAGATCACTGCTGGACATATGCCTCTTCTGTTGTAGCCACGACTTATCTTTATCGCCACGCTCGGCTGACAAAAACTTTTACAACTGCAGATTTTCAACTTCCTATTTCAATCTCTTTTCATAATAGAGAAGGATTAGAGCGTTTTTTTATTTATAATAAAGAATAAATAAAACAAGAACATGTAACAAAATGTTTTATTTTTTAGTATTAATATGTTTTACGTGATGATTTCTTTTGATTTACCTTGGCAATTAACTTTGTGGAAACTTTAACAAGTTCCGATAGTAACTGAAAGTTAACAATTTTCCTTGGCCTTGGTTTAAAATTAGAATAACAGCATGCTAATCTTGATATTTTAGACCTTATCGCATTACCTGGCATAAAATTCCTCTTGTACTTTTGTAATATGTTTCCTTATTATTCTGGCATTAAATACGTATTTGTCGATATCTCAGAGTCGAAAATAAATAATATTTTAGTGATTAATCTATCTAACTATAAGTATAAATTTCAAAGCCTTTGTTTCAAAAGGCATGTGTACTATTCATTGAGCTCAGAAAAGACTAACTAATGATGAACGAAGCAGTAACGCATATCGCCCCTCCTTGTGTCACCGGTTGGAAACTCATTCCGTACGAATGAATCCTCTCGCCTAAGTACACAAGAACGCTTTAACCCTATTTTCTACGTATTTCTACGCACAATGTCAATAAATATTTAAATATTATTTCATATTTCAATGATTTTTTTTCATATTCATAGGAGTTAAATTAATCTTAGAACATTGTTACTTGAGAGAATAAATTTTGAACGATGTTATGTATTACATCGTTCAAAATTTCAAAATTCAAATATTAAGAAAGCGGAGGGAAGAGTTATTTACATAATTTAAATCTTTAAAAAGGGTATCGAATATTTGGATTAAGGCAAATATTAATCCTCGTTATTAAAGGGCGTAATGTTTTTGAATTTTAATTAAATTTATTTTACACCGATGATTCGAATGCCATGCAATAACCATGACCGAAGATAGACTGAGGCTTTTGACTATGACGCTTTGCTTATTAATCCAATTCCAAATTCAAGTCCAATTCTACATCCAAACTCAGAGCGGTTATTTAAACTATTGAGACTGGTCCTTTGCTAACAAACGAGTTTATCAGCGTGGTGAGTGTAGGGGAATATTTGAAAAATGCTACTTTCTTTTCTTTTTGGGCCCATAAAAGTTCACTATTGAATATGAGTCTCCCCTGTTGTAGGAAGGCGCTTGGCAGCTGAATTGATGATTACAGTGCCAGACATTCGCACATCTGATGCTGTTGACCGTCGCTGGTCTGGGTATTTAAGGTTAATGGAAGCGAGATAGTAATACCCCGATCTCTCGGGAACCATAAAATTTGTCTGGCGTTTCCCATATTCGTCTCCTTTTTTTATAGAATAAGGGTGACAAACGAGCACACAGTCCACCTGATGGTAAGTGGTTGCTGTGGCCCATAGACATATACATCTATCTTCGTTTGCGAATTTAAATGCAGATGCGTTGTCAGCCGTGAGGACTAATATAGAATGCCTCTTTTCCAGCAAAAAGGGTCTCTTATGACGACCACTTTTGTTTTCCAATACCCTCTCCCTCAATACTGAGGGCATTAGAGCAATTAGTCCGAAATCCTATATCAGAAATATTTAATACGAGCAACCCGCCTCGGCTTCGCCTGGATAGGATCTATCAATGTACGCCACATTGATAGATCCTATCCTATTTAGATTGAAGATAATCAAATACTATTTATTTTAGCAATTTTTCTTTTTTGCAAAAAATATAGCCTAGATCCCTTTTGGTATTGCCTTTTATTTATTCGTAAAGTTTCATCACAATCGATTCACCCATTTCGAAGATTAGCCTGGACAGATAGAGAGACAGACCAACAAATTAAACAACTAAAAAACAAAAATTAAAATCTGCGGTAGGTATCCTATAATAAGGGAATCAAATGAAGCATTTTATACAGGTTTATCGTTTCATTCGAACTGTTTGCATTCCATTTTGTAATGAAACGTCTTCCGCTACGTCAACTCAATACCCTATATCTCAAATATTTACTCTTTATGTAAACAAATGCAAGAGAATATTTTTTCAGCATAGAATATATTTATTTACGTATAATTTATAAAATTTATATTTTTGGTCGTTTTTCGATGAATAAGTGTGGCGGGCTAGTTGGTCCTTAATCACACTTCAATACTTACCACTTGAAATTCGAATCGTTATCATTATATCTATATTTGAATAACTATATATTACAATCCTTCCGAAACAACTAAAAAAGTTCAATATTTTGATTAACATTTTATACAGGGTTATTTTGAAATAACCGGCCAAATTTGTAGAGATAGTTCATAGTAAGTAAATATAAAGTAATATAGGCAAATGGTGAAGAAAAATAATTTAAAAAAAATCTCATACATTCTGTCCTTTTTATGTTTTAAATTCAAAATGCGTGGTAATGCCTTATTTTAACTGATTGTCATTCATAAATATCTAACGCCTACTATTTTACTACGCACGCAAACATTCGTAAGGGTCGATCGGTCAGCAAAAATGTTGTGAATTGAATCGCACACAGAGGAGCGCGCGTACGCGTTGTTGTTGCCCATAAATCACATTAAATTTGGGATAATTTCAAATAAAAGTAGAAGCCCTATTCACTCGTATTTTCAAAAACTACAATAACAGTATATCATTATTTATATAATATTATAACTTAATTTAAAATTTGGTAATTTTTTAAAAAATAACCCTGTATAATGTTTGTATTGACTGAGAAATTTATTCATAACATTTTATGAAAAGAAAGTTTTGAATTGATTTTTCAGTTACGACCTTGAAAAACGTTACAGGTTTTTAATTTGCATACCTTGAGGTTTAAAAGTTTTCAAACATTTTAATGAGGTAAAAAAATGTCAAGAAGGAATATGCGATAAATAAATTTTGCTGTGATGAACTCGATATATCTTTTCCTTATCTTAAAACATATACATACTCATTGATGGTTTTTTTCAACAAAATATTTTAAATTATAATAGAACATCTCACATGTGGATTATATTTTCTTAATCGCTTAATGGAAGTGATTGATACAATTTCTTTCAATATTATTAAAGCGGTCCAAACTTGGAGAATAAACCTATGATCCTGACATTATGTCATTGGATTATCTTTTGAAGTAATTGAAGGATCTGTATGATCATTTTAAATATTGTGATATCTAGTTTCTTCATTAATAATTTTTCTTATAATTGTTTTCAAAATGTTATGAGTAATTAAAATGGAAAATATCTGTTGCAACTGCAACAATATAAGTTTTAAAGACAAATAGTGCGTTGCATATTCTCTTTTATAAAATATAGCTTTTATGTAGTTACGATCCCATTTTCTGAAGTAAACGGTTTTTTTAGATGTAAGTATGACAAACAAGCACACAGTCCAACTGATGGTAAATACATGCTATGGCTCATAGACACAAATTTGGAAGTTTGGCTGGAACCTGACCACTGGCGCTTTTTAGGGTTCCGTACCCAAAGGTTAACAAACTCAGACTGAATTACATCTTGCGGCCTTACCTTTGAATATGGACTGATCATATGACTCCCTGGTAGCCAAATCAGCAACGTTGAGTTTTGAAAGGACCTATTCTCCATTCAAGAATGCAAGACAAATCGTCTATTTCCTTGAAGCGATTTGCTTAAAGGTTTTATACTTAAGCGTATTGTTACGATACCACTGTAAAACTGTGGTTAAATCACACCATAACCAGCGTTGGAGTAAGTTTGTGTTCTTTCTTGATGGTGTTGGCCAGTCGAGCAGCTAACAGAGCTACTTGAATTTCGCTCCTAGGCACTGTTAGTGATTTGACAGGAACGACTCTGCACTTACTTGCTACAAAATGAGATCTTAATTACGCTATTATCAACCCAGCGCCAATACGCGACGGCGCACATTGCCATGGATGATGAGTCACAAAATAAATACAGTTGTAGACGATTATAGCTGGTTGTCGTAGCATTGCTCGTAGGTGCAGCTACGTCCGCGTAGCAGATAGCATCGGGCTGCACCGGTGAATCATATGCGAGTGGAAACGCGACGGGGAGGACGGAATAGTAGCCGTCTTGAGGACCGGTTTTCTGTTTGTCTCGTTCTCGCAGGTTGTTCTCCGTCGTCCGTCCTTTTCGCTCCCGTATGCATCCGACTGATAATATCTAGAAATACGTTACTGATTTATTACCGTAAATACGTAGTTGTAACTACGTTTTTAAGGTAACGCCACATGAGTAAAGAAAGGTTTCTTTACACATGTGGTTACGCTACGATTTCGACATGCTCGAATTTAGGTATTCGATTTGCACGCTGACTTACGTACGCACACATTGAAATAGTTTTCCGCTATATTTTATATACTCGTATATCACTTAACTAAACTTGATACTTGCTCAGACCAACAAAGGAATTTTTACATGGTAGAGCCATGCTGCAGCTATATTGTGGTTGCAGCACGAATGGGTCGGCTCGTCCGTGGTGAGACCACGCTCTCACAGAATACCAGCGTAAAATAGCAGCTTAATACTGCTGTGTTTCGTATGGTGAGTGAAGAGAACCGGAGACCCTTTTTACTGGAAACGAGGCATTCCATCTCAGTCCTCAGGGGTGAAAACGCATCTGCATTTTGATTCTTAATTGAGAATAAATGTAGATGTCTATGGGCCGCAGCATCCGCTTATCATCAGGTGGACTGTGTGCTCGTTTGTCTCCCTAATTCTATAAAAAAAGGAAGAAAGGCTTTAAGTGAAGCCGAAACCATGCTTAACTTTTTGACACGCACTCACGCACACTTTCTTCTTTCTTTCTTAATAAGCCCGTAAAAGTTTGCACATATACGAGTATGCACCTAAAACCATGTTAATGGTTGCAACTGATTTTAGATTCATACATGTAAGTGAGTGCGTGTTCTTGGTGAGCATGGTTTTGGTTTGGTTTTTGCATCACTTGAAATGTACGCAGCGCTCCATTTTTCTTTCTTTGTTAGTATGAGGATACTTAAAGTATTGTTAATTTAACAAGTATTGAGTAAAGTTAGTTGGCGAAACTTTGCAGTCGCGTTGGGTATCTATATTTAAAAATATAGAAATAAAAAGTGAATTAATTTAATTCCTCACATTGGCCACTTATCTTGTTGTAAAGAATATTTAAAAGTTCTTCTTTATAACATATTTTGCAGAATAGTTAAAGAATAATTTATTTCTCTGAACTATGATAGAGCTTCTATCGTATTAGATATGTTTTTTTTTTAATTTTAGGTCAGGCAGGCAAGAAGTAAAGAATTCCGTAGTCTAATTTTTAATTTTTTAAACGTTAACGTCATACGTGGTAGACGCACACTCGCAGCACGAATAGGTCGGCTCAACTGGTGTAGGACCACACTGTCACAGAGTATAAGTCTAAAATAGCAGCATGATACTTCTATGTTTCGTATGATGAGTGACGAAGGAGGCCATTTACTGTTATCAAGACTTTTCATGTGAGTCCTTATCCTTAGATGTATAGATGCATCTGAATTTCGATTCTAAATTGATGATAAATGTAGGATACCCTTACCGAGTAGTGGCGATGTAAGAATATTTAATACCCCATATCATCCCGTGGGTGTTGTAAGAGGCGACAGAGGGAAACAAATCAGGAGATAGACACCAGGGTCTTCCTAATAACGACTAAAAAGGAAAAAAGAGGTTGTCAACCCGCTTGCCACGTGTGACAACTATGGCAAATATCCCCCCAATGAGTCAATCTATGTTCTATGTTCAGCGTGGACATATAGGGCTATGTTCAGCGGTTGATTTTAATAGACTGTAACGTTAGGACACCTACGGGTCACAACATTCGCTTATGGTGAACTGTGTGGTTGTTTGTCGCTCCTATTTCAATAAAAAAAGTCAGAGTATGTTGCTACGAGAGCTGTTGTCGTGATAGAATCGATCTAATCGATCGGCAACGAGATCGTCATCATTTTACCATCAGCAGCGAAGAATTGCCATTGTAAACTATGTCTTCTTTATGGGTTCGTAAAATTTCACTGTTGAACATGGGTCTATTCCTTTGTATGATTTGTTTTAATAGTCACGCTGCGCTGGGCAGACGGATTGACGATCGAAGTACCTAATATCTCGCATCTCTGACTGCTGTCTGTCGCCGGTCTGTATTTTACGTTTAACGTAGGCAGATCGTTATTCCTCCATCCAAAACTAAGCGTGAATATATTGATAAGGATTTTTAAATTTTTCACCTCCCTTCACGTTCCGCAACTAATAGCATCTTAATATTCACATAATAATGTTCTTATTATTTGTGAATTTGAGTAGTGTTCAGCATTTTACAAAATAATTTTGTAGACGACGCCGGCACGCTGTAATGCACCATTGGGCTTGGGATGTATTACCGTACATTTAGCAATTGTAACATAAGTGTGTGAGAAGATTTTTTATATGTTTATTTATTTTCACTAAGCATTACCTGGGTAAAGGTTCACCAACTAAAGAAATACAAAATGACGGATGGAATTCAAAATTAGAGATGCATTAACATAATTACCGTGTAGTGGCGGTGTAAGAATATCCACTGCCCCATATCATCCCGTGGGCGTCATAAGAGGCGACAGAGGGAAACAAATCAGAGATGGGCAGCAGCGTCTTCCTAATAACTATGGACTACAGCTCTTGAGACACGAGGCAGATTAGCAGAAGTCCAGGTGAGTGCACATGCATTCCTTCACGTCCTTCCTGTAAATCGCGAAATAGTAAATTCGCATCGCACCCTGATCCATTAATTTATGTTTAATCAACCTTTTAATAACTCTGAACCAGCAGTTGGTTACCTTTATTTGCATTTACTTAACTAACATTACTGATATTTTACGATTATTATCTTTAATTTGTAAATATAAACTTTCCGAAATGAATGTAACTTCGCATTCAGTATCAAGAAGCGCGTCTATTTTTTTGTCAAATATTGAAACTTTAACTTTAGATCTCATATTCCTATAAATTACTTTTGATATTTATCTTCGTCTTCCTCGGAGACAGTTTGCACGATGAACTCCGTTATGAGCAAGTCCAACTTGGTCTTTAAAGTGTTTAATATACTATTTACATTGTTGCTGTAACGAAATCCTTCTCTGTTAAAATATGCTTTTAAAGATATAGGCTTTCGCAAGCCTCATTATTTTTGCCTAGTGTTTGACCAGGTCGCCAACCCAGCTTTAATAACATGTTTAATGCTTTGTTCCTTTTATATTGTAAGGGATTTAACTGGGAACTATTTCAACTTCTAGATCTCTAAATTTGGATCTGGTGCCGAAAATCAGATTGGTCATTATTGACCTGTATTTCATGTACTTCATTAACCTTTTTCTCCCTCTTCGGGTTTACGCCATGTTTTGTATGATTGGTGTATTTCTTTATGTTTTGCTCTGTATTATTATTAAGTTTCCGGTTTTCCCATTGTAGTAAGGTTCACGACCTTCATCTTGGTTATCGATGTCATCTAAATTTCTTAAAAATATGTCGTTTCTATTATTGTTTCAATTTTAGCTATTCTCCAAAAAGCTGCACAGTTTTAGGATAATGTCTGATGACATCAGTTACCGATTGTTTTAAAGGGTCGGATATGATCTTAATTTCATTTTTGGGTTGGCTTTAATCGAGACTTGGTAGAGTATTACAACAATGTAGCTATGACTGAAGCACGAATTCATTAGCTCAACCAGGGAAAGACCACGCTATCATTGAATATCAGCATTAAATATTATAGCTTAATTTCGCATGGCAAATGTTTATTACATTTGCTGGATTCTAGGTGGTACGATTCCTCTTCCGCCTAGGAGTTTGTCAGGGGAGGCACCACCCACTAACCTATTATTTCTGTCGCTGAACTGCAGTGTGTGCATTGAATTCGGTGTGTTTCAGTTTAGAAAGTATAGAGAGCCAATATACTAACAGGCTGTGAGACAATCCATCTTAGTCCTCAGAAGTGACAATGCATCTGTAGCCTTCTTTGTTTGAATTTGACTGCAGGTGTCCATGCCCTACCGTAGCCACGTACAATCAGGTGGACCGGAAGTTCATTTTTCACTTCAGTTTTATGAAAAAAAAAATAGATTTTTTCTAATACTGGTAAAACGCGATGTTGCATATCAGTCACCAGAGGTGAGAGCGCATTAACATTTTAATTCTTAATCGATGATAAATGTTAATGTTTGTAAGTCACTCTGTGTATCTCAGTGTCCACCTACCATTAGATGGATCGTGTGCTCGTTTGTCACCCTTAATTGTGTCAAAAAAGAAGAAAAAGACGTTGCTCTTTAAACTCAGTTTTCGATTGTTCAATCACCTTCCGATATATTACATCCGATATATAAATTATACTGTACATGGGACAGTTTTAAATATAAAAATGAGGATCCATTAATTACACGTAAAAAGGTCCTATCTTATCATTCTATCTTTTGAACTCACAGTTTTGTTGTGAATATAAATAGTGAAGTAAAAAATGTTAACAATTGATTTTACATCAGAGATTGAGAAAGAGTGAGGAATTTTTTTGTATAAAATTGCAAACCAAAAAAACTTTGTTCGGAACTTGTTTTTATGTCTTATGGTTTAATGAAATAATCATCGAAAACCATTTATTTTATTAGTTATTCGACTTTACAAAAAAACCTGCATTTTATTCTTTTTAATAAAGCCAATATCACTTCTAGTATTTTCTATCTGTTCATGAAGTTTCATTACGATCGTTTCAGTCATCGCAAAGATTAGCTCAGACTGTCAGACAATCATACAAATAAGCCCTGAGGGTAATAAAGCAGTTGTTTCGATAACGCAGACAGACAACAATTTGTATAAATGTATAGAAGAATTAATAAAATTCTTAAGTACCTTTTATTCCTTTTTTAAAAGGTTATCTCCACACTAGGATTTTCTCCTGTATCGGGGCAGTTCACACACATGAATTTCAAGAAAAAACAGAGATCCGGAACAATTATCTGTAGGCCCTACAAATACTTGTTCCGTGCGGCCTTGAACCCACGAAAGTCTTAGTCTAATTACTTTTATCAGATCTTTACCTATGTAATTGTCGTTGTTATAAAACTGTCAACTATGAACTGTAACAGCTGTAATTTGAATTCGAATAAATTGTATACAAATCATCATCATCATCATTACAGCCCTCACAAGTCCACTGCTGAACATAGGCCTCCCTCAAGGAATGCCACAAAGCACGGTCCTGAGCCACCTGCATCCATCGACTTCCTGCATGTCTTACCAGGTCGTCACCCGCGGGGGTCGCCCCATACTTCGCCTACCGGTACGAGGCTGCCACGAACGCTTTTTTTTCCTGAACTCTGCCCAGCCGAGTTGAATCCGTCGATTGACCTCTCGGTCGAAGTTGGACTTACCTAGTCGGACTATTTGTCCCAGGTAAACATATTCGTCAACAATCTCGAGCTTAGTGCTCCCAACAACTACTGGCATAAGTTTGACATAGACATTAAACATGACCTTTGTTTTGTCCATGTTGATTTTAAGACCTATCCGTTGGAGACACTATTGAGGTAATTGAGCATAGTGCTTAGGTCCTTCAGCGATTCTGCCATAAGGACTATATCGTCGGCAAATCGAAGGTGAGTGATGTACTGCCATTGATGTTAATACCGTATCCTTTCCAGTCCAGTAGCTTGAAAACGTCTTCCAATGCAGCGGTGAAGAGTTTCTGGGATATAACGTCACCCTGTCTTACACAACTCTGCAGTTGATAGGTTTCAGTACTTGGCTCTGTACTCGGATAGCCATCGTAGCCCTACTATACAAAACACTTCAGCACTTTGATATACCGACAGTCAACTTGGCACCGCTGAAGGGATTCTAGCAGCGCCCAAATTTCGACGGAATTAAAGGCTTTCTCATAGTCCACATACGCAGCGCAAGTGGCAGATTGTACTTTGGTCTTCTGCACAATTTGCCGAAGGGTGTGTATATGGTACTAAAGCCTTTTCGAAAAGTGGCTTGTTCGAAGGCTGGAAGTCGTCGAGTCTGCGTGCGAGACGATTCGTAATGACTCTCGAAACAGCACGTAGACGCGGCTCAGAAGGGATATCGGTCTGTAGTTCTTAAGAGAGCGTTGTCGCCTTCTTGAAGAATAAGACCATCGCACTTCTGCTTCACGTCGGAGAAGTGCAACCATGGAGGACGGAATTAAAGAGCTTGAAGGACTGCAAGTACCAGTTTTCCACCTGCTTTCAGATGCTCCGCTGTAATTCCATCCTCGCCCGGGGACTTGCTGTTTTGCATGCTGCAGAGCCATTCCAATCTTGCTCAAACTGACGTCCGGATATCATCGGAATAGTGTCGGATAAGACTCATTTTGGATCGTTACTTATACTTGCGTGTGGCTCCAAAGATAACGTGTACAGCTGTCCATAGAACTCACTCTCAAATTCTGGTGTCCTGGAAACGATGCTGCCACACTCTGTCTTCAGCTTTGACAGTTGGCTCTTTCTGGCAGACAGATCTTCGGCAAAGACCTGGAGCCTGGTCCTGCTGGATTGCTTCATCAATATACTGCATTGTAGTTGCGTAAGTAGTAATTGTAGTGCGGTTCCGTTGCCCTATTCCGAATTTCCTACTTTCAGCTCACCAGCCTCTTGTACCTGTTTTGTTAGTCTCCCATTAACACCGTATAGGTATTTTGAGGAATGCATTGCTCTAGAGATATCCTATACATTTCCTCCACCTCCTCATTGGGGTGTGCTGAGGTTGGTGCGTAAACCTGTATGACCTTCAACGAATACCGTTGGTATTCTGAGTATATACGCAACCTCGTCGACACATTCACAATTTACAACGTTGTTAACGAGACTTGTGGACGATAAATCCGACACCTCTTGCGACAGATGGTCGCCCTCCGGTTATAAAACAAGTTGCCGTATTCGAGGATTACCGTGTCCTCCCTCTTCGGATCTCAGATAATCCTATAATATGCCAGCGTAACTTGTCTATCTCTTCTTCTAGCTTCAGGATATTCTCGTCAGTGCTCAGGCACGCGTTGTATGTTGTCAGTCGAGTCGTCTTAGGTGGCAACCGAACCTCCACCGGAGATTCTTAGCACCCTGCCTCTCCGTTACCATGGTCGCCACCGTAGCCAAGAATAGCGGGGCCACCGGGGACTGGGGGCCCCGCCGTCTCTTCGTAACTCTCATCATGTAGGATTTCTGATATTGCCACGTCGAGCGGGTTGGCAACCGCAGTTTTATTTTAATATTGCTGATCAGAGATGCTGCTGCCTATCACCTGCCTGTTTCACTGTTGCCTCTTACGACACCCACGGGAAGACACGGGGTAGTGAATATTCTTAACCGCCACTACACGGCTAAAATTGTATACCAGCATGTTATTTCTTTTTCAAAACCATTAAAAATTTGTTGTGTTTTAGTTTGTTTTTAATATGCTACATTTATAATCATGGACTTCTGGATCATAGAATTTTAGAATATGAGTTCCGACGTGGAAACAATGTATACGAACGTAGCACTGCAACGAAATAACTGCACCTTATTGATCGGAAAAATAGATCTCACAAAATGAACATCGTAGCCGCCTGGAGAAAAAGGTTAAAAATGACGGACGAAGGCAATAGGAAGCGGATCCGTCAAGCTATGACTGAGCTACCGTTGGCTTTTAATGTGTTGCAAAATACCTGTAGTGGCGGTGTAAGAATATTTACTACCCCATATCTTCGCATGGATGTCGCAAGAGGCGACAAAGGAAACTGAAGCTGGAAATGGCAGCGGCATTTTCCTGATAGCAACACAAAATAATAAACTGTTGTTAACCCGCCTGCCAAGCATGGCAACTATGGCAAAATTCAAATGTGGCAGTCAAAAGGAAGGCCTATGTTCAGCAGACTTTAATAAGCTGTAATTTATGGATGGATGGCGAAAATAATATTAGTTCAATGTGTTTATAGTAAAGGCAAGTTTTAATTAATTAATGTTATTATTGTTAAAAATATTTAAATTATTCCATACAAAACGACAATTTCATAGGTATAGAATGTTTATTTATATTATGTTTATTTATTTTGATTCATGCTAAGAAGCTGTGTTATAAGATATTTCCATGTCCAACTCTCTTTCCAAGTATTACGTAATGTGCCAATTAATCAGAACATAAGAAGGGTTTTAGTTTTTAGTCATGACGTCAATCGTCCCATTTACGTGGTAGAGCTATGTTTAAGTGGTAGAGAAATACTGCAGCTCTATTATGATTCTAGCATCGAATGGTTCGGTAGGACCGGGAAGGAGTATTTCTTTATTTATCGGGTGTTTATTTAGCCTTGCAAAACGATCGGTCGATAGCTGGTAGTAGTAAGTATATGACAAGTAAATCGATAACGACTGGATCATTCTGCAGGCACCACCATCGATCAAATAGTTTAATCGTTATGAAATCGTCATAAGAAAACAATTCAATCAAAGGTTGGCTGCATGTGTTCTGATAAATCTGATTCAATCTGAACTACGACACGGTCTCAAAAATACACGTGTTTCGTAAGGTGAGTGTAGGGAACCGGAGACCGTTTTGACTGGAACTGCGGCATTCCATCTTTTCCTTAGGGGTATAATACGCATTTGCATTTTGATTCTTAAAGAGGCGTAGCAGTTCAGGGTCAGCACTGGCTAACTAAATAAGCTAAATTTGCTTATATAATTAATTCACATAAAGTAATAGCTATTTTATGTGTTGATTTACCACATGCTCAGCAAGAAGGGAAAAATCGTGAAAAGCCTGCATGTTCCTCAAATAGAACTCTTATGTTTAATTGGTTATTCCGTTTATCCACCTAAGAAATAAGGGTGATAGTCGGAAACGCGTGTTCGTTTATCGACCCTAATCGGGGTGGATAATCGGAATTGCATATTATTTTTCTTCCGATTTTCCTCGGCTGTGTACAGTCGTTTATAAAACATGGTAAAACTGGCCTAAGATTACTTAGTAGACATTAGCATACTTATAAAAATAGATACATACTTCTTGTATAAAGGTCAAAACATTGTTCAATTACATATATCATTAGATGACATAATTTACGCAATTAAATAATAATGATAATATGATGCCGTCTGTGAATTACTATGAAAAGACATGACTCAAGGACGAAAATTATGTGGCTGTTTGGAAATCATTCGAGTATCTCACGGAACTACAAATTGAATCTTGGCATAAAACAATATCAAATGAAATTAAAGACAAACATCCAAATTTAGTAAAGTTATTGATTGCTTGCAAAAACGCCCAGTTTTTGCTAACACATCTGTTGTAACAAAGAAATTGAAAACGATTGCAAATGTACATTAAAAGTCACGTATTTATACACAATATACAATTACTCTACTCAATAATGAAATTGGCGTTGGTCATTTCCCGGATATGGCAGAATTTATAAATTACTTATTAATATTTAAAACGAGGAAGTTTAATTTAGTTTAAATGCAATACGTAATATGATTTTTTGTTTAATTTTGTGGTTATTAAAATTAATCAATAATATAATATATTAAAGTATGAATATATTTTCTGTTGAAAGGCGGAACAACAATCAAAAAGGAATTCCGACTATCCACCCTGTCTAGGTGGATAAACGAACACGCGTTTCCGAGTACCCACCTAGGTGGATTTTTTAGGTGGATAAACCAATAACCCGTTTAATTCACTAATAGTCGGAAAATACCTGTCCTGGGAAGAACCAGCGGGACTGTTTTTGAAAAAAGAACATTTAATAACAATACAGTTACGCAATAATTAACAACATAAAACAAATTTGAAATAGTGGTGGCGATAACCTCATTTCAGGGTTATTAATATTCATAAATTCCTAATATTAAAATAACCCTTTTATACAATCTTTGTTTTATAAAGTTTTGAAACTTGGCGAAGTCAGATTTTGTATATTTTGTGGGATATTATTGTAAAGATTTTCTGAGATTTTGTTGAAAAATAATAAATATAATAGGCCTTGGGGAGTCTGCCAAGACGCAAAATTTCTTCCTGATCAAATTTCACCCTAAGGACACCTGTTTTGCTTTATTTTATATAGTTTCAAAATCGTTTCATATATTATACGTGATAAAAATGTCTTTGATTGAATCAAAATTTCTATAAGTTATGAGGATGAGACATTAAAATACAGATAGAACTTTTAATAATACTTTTATGTAATAATCCCTAATTATATGAAATAAAACAACATTTGGTAAGAAAAGTAGAAATGAAATTACAATGAAAATTCACCTTAATATCATTCTAGTTAGATTATTTTATTTCGAAACATGTATTATTCAAGTGTAATAAACCACAACGTGTAAAAAAAGTAAAATTTGAAAGCCAAGACATATCGCCGATGTTTTGCAAGTTATTGGAAAATGTGATCTACGTGAGCAAAAGGTAAACAAATAAAGTTTATTCTGTAAATAATTTAACAGAGAACTACATACAAGAGCGTATTGAGCAAAAATATATATTTATAGTTATTCTTTCTATTCACTTCGTAAATCGTATCACCCTTGTGTGTCTAAAGACAGCGAGAAGGTATAGCACATAAAATTAGTTGCTATTCGAAATGTTGTGTGCAATCTACTGGTACTGACAAATAGAATTAACATCTCAAGGACGCGTGATCGCAATTCTCAAGCATACACCTCACCATCTGCAGAGATGCTCCTTTAAATCTTCTCCGTTCTATCTCCTTCTAGAAATGAGAGACCTACACTGGAAATTATTGACAGTTGTTATTAGGCTGACATATATCTTTGTTGTTGAAAGTATTGTTGTTATAATATTTGCACATTGTTTTGTAAATATGTGGTGGCTTATGGTGTTGGCATGTAAGGGGTGATAAATAAACTCACAGTTCATATAAGTTATGCATATATATATACATAACTTATTTTCCAAAATTGTCCTTTGTTCTCGTCACTGCATACAAACACAACAAGAATCAAGCTGCTGTTTTACGTCGGTATTCGTGTGATCGTGCTTCTTTATTGGTTGGAGACTCATTTATGAATAGAACGTGATTTTATTCAACATAAATTGCAAAATAATAATTGCTGATAGTAGAAAGTAGGACTTCTTTTCTGCCTAGAGTCAGTCTGGTGGGCACCATCCTCTTATCTATTTCTGTTGTGTGCCTGTCTCAATAGTATAGTGATAGTACAATTACAGAATGTGAGGCATTCCATCTTAGTCCTCAGGTGACAATGAATCTATAGCCTTCTTTGCTTCAAGTTGGTTGCAGGTGATCATGGGCTGCTGTAGCCACTTATCATCCTGAAACAACATTTGTTGGAAAACTTCTGTTCTGGAAAGAAGCAGCAAGAAACTCAGCAAGACTTTAGTAGAAATAATCTGTACGCAACAAACTTGAAAAATTATTATTAGATTTCTTTATTTGTACGGGTATTTATTTATATTATGATATTTTCTGGGACTTTGTAGTAACTCTATAAAATGATGCAGCCATAATACAGCTGCAAAATCCTGGGTTGTGTAAATGGTATATCTAAATAATAGCCGCCAGAATAATTATCAACACACCTGTAGAGTAACAATTTTAAATGAAATAATTTAAATGTAGCAGACAAATACATGGTTTAACTGGCTCTATGCCTTTTGTAGACGATTTAAACATTGTTTTGAAAACATTTTAATATATATATATTTCTTTTTTATGGAATGGAGTACTAATGAACTTTCAGTCCGTCTAATAGTAAGCGGCTAGTGCCGTCCTTTTTTCATAGGATATGTGTAACAAAACGAGCACACAGTCTACCTAGTAGTAAGTGGATGTTGTGGACTACAGACATGTATCATCTATCCTCGATTAAGTCAAATTATGCACATTTATGCATATATAAAAATGATATTGTTATTTAAATTACTGTTTAATTTTATATAGATAATATTGATTTGTTATATTTGAGAGTGTATATTTGTATTAAGTTTTTTTTTACATGTTAGGAAATAAGAGTATTTTCTTCTGTAACAAACTGCTGGGCAGACTGTAAAACTTTAATAGTTTAAATTTCATTAATTATGTTAAATAAATAAATAAAACAGATTCGTTGTCAACCTTCAGGACTAAGATGGAATGCCAGTAAAAAGTGTATCTGGATCTCTACACTCACCATACGCACACAGCAGCATTAAGCTGCTATGTTACCTTGTATATCTGATAGCGTGGTCCGTACCCGATCAACATATTTTTAGAAAAAATGTTTATAGTAGTAGTATAGGTATACACTAGCGTAACACTTTTCATAATATAAAGCTTTGTATTTAGAAGTAATTTTAATTCAAACTTTACATCTCACGAATTTTCTCCTGGTGTAGTAACCGGTATCGCATAACGTTTACTGTAGCTACGCAGCACGAACAAGCATAGCATTATAATTATATACGCCTCGTGAGAGCTTACGACGTCCTCCCTACCATTACTCCGTTGGAAAGTGCTCGTTTTAAGTGTAATGGTGATATATTTTAACATTGTCATTCTTGGCGAAAATAATAGCATTGTCATTGAGATCCGTTTTATATATATATAATTATTTAATAATAAATAAAAAATATTTAATTATTTATTTGATTGCACAAATAATGTTTCTTTTGTCTTCATTCCTATTAACAACCCTATCAATTAATACAGTAACATACTACTGTAATATGGATACATTTATTTTTAGTATTATTATCATCGTCAGTATCAATATTTATGTATTTGTCAGTTTATATTTCCGGCCTTAAAGTAAGACGTTAACCTGAAATATTTTAATATGCTTTTTGGTTTCCTCAAAGTGGATGACGAAAGTCATTTCAGCGAATTTCTCTATTGTTTAGACCTTCGCTCGTCGTTGGAGCAAGTAAGATTAGTAAACTGTAAGTAAACTTACGTGACCCACAACGTCTCCGAAAGCTTTAGAACAAGAAATTAGGGCATGTAGTCGGTTCTATTTCGTAAGCTTTCCTTTCGTACACAAACAGTATAATTTTAAGGTTATCATATACATATAAAAGGCATTATCAAATGTATTTGTAGACAAACGAACGGTTAATAAAATTTTATTTTTAAAGATGTTTGTACTAACTTAATTTCCTCGAAAACTATTCATTTTATAAAAGTGTGTTGAAAATGAAACTTAAAATATTATCATAATGAAGTCGGCTTAGAAAGTAATATTTTTAATGTCAGATGGTCATTTACTTACAATCGGTAAGTGATTATTACCACACGCGGATTTCTTTTTTTATAGAATATGGGTGATAAACAAGCACGAAGACCACCTCACGGTAAGCATATGATATGGCCCATAGATACGCATCTATTCTTGGTTGAAAATCAAAATGTAGAAGACCGGTAAGGGTCTCCGATTATTTTTACTCACCAAGCAACAAGGCAGCATTAAACTGCTACTTAACGCTAGAATTCTGTGTGAGCGTGGTCCTACCCTGATTAAGTTGACATGTTTATGCTGCAACCATAATATAACTGTAGCGTGGCTCAACGACGCTTAAAACTTAAACACGTGTCAATCTATCTGAAACTAACTTCAAGTTTTAAATAAGGCCGTAGATGTGTTGCAATCCCTTAAGAACTCCTTTTGTTTTCTTTTACCCTTCAAATGGAATACAGCAGACGGACGCCTCATAACTTCCCTTTCTATATTTATTTTTGTGCAAAAGTTAAGAAATTCGGAGTTCATAGTACATTATAAAATAGAAGTAATTAAACAAGATTGTTTTAACGTGCGCGTGTTGTGATTTAATTTCGTGATATTTACGGGCATGTTCGTATAGGATACGGCAGCTAATTGACATTGTACTCGACACTTAATAGAAGTCAAACACTCTAGGTGAATATAAATACTTACAAGCCTATCATCAACTCTTAAGAATTTAGTTGTGCAAGCATAAGTTTGTATATGCCTTATTTGTCATGTACCAACTTTACATGTACGCAGTGTACCCTGTAGATTAATGGACGAGGCTCCGATGACTTGTTAGAAAAACAATAAGGGGTTATTGTTAAAATAATACAGTGTGAGAGCTTATATTCAACTTGCGCTTTTGCTTATGAAATAAATCAATATAGCAAAACAACAACGTAAATTACTGCACATTTAGAGTAGCGGCATTACAATTCGACTATAACATAATATACATCACATAATTACAAATGTAGTTCGTAAATGTAACGTGATTGATGTAATTAAATTATAACAGCAAAACAGATTAAGTGTTCAAATTAAAAGCAGCAATTCTTATCACGATGTTACACTGTTTATCACTCAACACTCGAAATCAATTCTCAAATGAGTGATGATTGCAAGTTCGACACTTCTATTTATTCCTATTTATTTTCTGCCCACTATCTCCGACAGTACTAGAAAGTCAACCCAAAACACTGAACCCAGATTTAAAGGAAGTAGCGAATGGGTTCTGCGCTCACTAGCCCTCCTGGTTAGCTTGGTAAGTATGGTCAGATCTTGGAAATGATGGAATAATCTCGTTCATTTTTACGTGGTAGAGCCATGCTGCAGCTATATTAGTAGTATAGTTGTAGCACGAATGGGTCGGTTCGACCGGGGAAGGACCACGCTTTCACTGAATACAAGCCTAAAATAGCAGCTTAACGCTGCTGTGTTTCGTATGGTGAGTGTAGAGAACCGAAGACCCTTTTTACTAGAAACGAGGCATTCCATCTTAGTCCTTACGGCTGACAACGCATCTGCATTTTGATTCGTAATCGAGGATAGATGTAGATGTCTATGGGCCGCAGCAAACACTTACCATCAGTTGGACTGTGTGTTCGTTTGTCACCCTTAACCTATAATTTTTTTTTATTAACATCGTGTATATATTACATTTAAATGCTTATTTTGACACTACAGCATTAATAATTAGCTGTTTTGTACAATTTAATTTTTTTTGATATTCTTTTTGTTCTTAAGCTAAATAGTATGCTGTTTTATTCAATAATATTATTAAACATTCACAAGCAACATCAGCAAGCAGGTTACGTAAATACATATATTATATTGTTAGTTTTCTTTTAATATAACTTGTAAAGTCATTTCAATGTGTGCATTTACATGTATGTAGAAAAGTCACTGGCACTACATGGGGTAATTTTTTAAGGCAATATGGATCCATTACCGGGTATCATACGTATAATGACAAAAACGCTGAAGATTTTAATATATGAAATATTTATTTCCGATATTGCAATAGTGGCTGTTTGCTAACGGATATTACATCGTAACAATTTTGATTGAGCTACGGTCGCAGACTATTTGGCTACGTAACTCAATATCTAATTTATAGCTCTGCTCAAAACTTTTTATTTTGAATTATTTCCTTACGTAACTGTTTAATTTTAATTTTCATTGCCAACGAATAAAAAGTATTTAATTTTTTTTTTTAATGATCATTTAAAGAATCTGTTCAAAAATTAGTTTGTGTATTACAAAATAGTTAAAAAGTTTAGTTTAACAATGAAAATTACAATCACTTTTATAAAAGTTACAAGATAAAATCTTGTAACTTTTATAAAAGTACCCATTCATCTTTTGCCGATTGTATTTATTTAGTTTTATTATTTAAATATATATTGTATGTATAATACATCAACAATGAAAATAAATAACAGTTTTGAATATTGTGTAGTTAAGTGTACACAACCTTTTCTTTACTTTATGCAAACACTTACAAATAATTATGCCATGTTCAGCGCGTGCAGAACGAGACCTTAGGGACATAATATCCTAGTTGACATTATTCGCATTTAACCAGTATAATTGCAGGTTGAGACATCAGTCCTCAAAATGCCTCCCCCTGTCGCATCTGTAGCCTTTGTTGTATGGAATTAAAGAAACCACTCTTTGGTGGAATACAATTTTAAGACTATTTTAGGAACAGGAACTCTATCTTGAGTGGGAAGCAGATACTGAAAGTTATCCTTAAGATAAGAAGGATAATTTGGGTAATTTAAAATTGAATACAGAACTTGAAATTCGGAAGCTACGCTTTGTCAAATAAAAACATTTAAGCTTAGAACGGTATTGGGAAACATGGTCATACTTACGTGAGCGGAAAATTATTAATCTAATGCAATTGTTGAGAAGGCATCCAACTTATCCAGAAGATATTGAGATAGATCTGGGTAACACACATCTGCATAATCAATAATGGGCAATCAAAGACTGGAAAAGTAGAAGCTTAGTTTTCAAAGGCAGAAAGTTTTTGATTAGACAAAGAGAAGGAAGATGGCAAATAATTGTGACATTTATTTTCATAATTTACAGCCTTTAAAAAGTACATTGATGAACATAGGGCGGCCTCATAGATTGACTCATTGAAGATATTTGCCATAGTTGCCACACATGGCAGGCGGATTGACAACCGGAGTCTTTTCTTATTTTGAGTTATTATCGGGTAGATGCAGCTACCCATCTCCTGTTTAATTTCCCTCTGTCGACACCAACGTGATGATATGGGATACTAGCTCCTCTTACGCCACTGCTACACGTCGAAATAGAAATATATTTTACTGTTTGACGATAGCACAGTGGTTAAGTGTCTGACTCTAGTGCTGTGGAGCCCCAGGTTCGGATTGCATTGCATTGTCAACAAGTGAATGTATGGTCTTCAAATAATTTTAATGCGGTAGAGTCATATTGCAGCTATGTTATAGTTGTAGCACAAATGGGTCGGCTCGACCAGGAAGAAACACCCTCGCACTGAATACCAGCGTAAAATAGCAGCTAAACACTGCTGTGTTTCGTATGGTGAGTCTACTCTACAGAACCGGAGACCCTTTTTACTGGAAAAGAGGCATGCCATCTTAGTCCTAACGGGTGACAACGCATCTGCATTTTGATTCTTTATTGAGTATAGATGTAGATGTCTATGGGTCACAGCAACCACTTACCATCAAGTGGACTGTGTGCTCGTTTGTCACCCTATCCTATAAAAAAAAAAACTTAGTGGGTCGCGTCTTAACTAATACCCACCCTGGGCAAATTCTAGCGCTGGTGAAAGAAATTCAAAATGGCGGGAAAAAAAGGAGTCCTAACATCTTGTAAAGTATTCTGTTTAGATTGCCTCGTTGGTCTTGTAAAACATTACAGAATATAGGTAATGTTTAAATGATTTATTTAATTAGAATAAATAATAGGTAAATATTTTTTATCTTAATATTTATTCCCATTGTGGTAGTTTCTGTAATATTTGTATAAACTACTAACGGGTATTCTTTAGGGTTTCTTTAACATTATACAGGTGGACTTAAACTTAACGAATATATGAAATGATAGATAAAAGATATAAATTTATTATAATTTATAAAATTACATCTTTATTATTTAAGTCTTTATATTTTACTATAATGATGGCCTGATTCTGCAGTTAGAATCGTCTTCTTTTGATTGAAGTCGATAAGGACTATACTGGTATCGAAATTTGTTATGGACGTTGAATAGTATTTTGTCACGAGACTTCTTAATAATTACTGTAAACTTC